>JAVANC010000008.1:10712396-10852268 GCA_033319125.1 Parnassius glacialis
ATATAGATAGATCGTCAACTATGATCATCTTTTTATCAGTTGAATGGTTTGATGTAAGTTGTATTATTTTCAAATTCGAACAGTTTTTTTTAATCTTTTTTAATACCATTCCCTATAAGTCTGATTAAAAATAATTCAGTTACGATCTTCATATTTGGGACCATTTTTATTCCTTATACCGGTCAAACCGCGAGCTCATTATGACCATTATCAAGAAAACCCACGTATTATCACGGGCAAGTACGGAACTCTACATCTAAATTATGTGTGGCGAGACACGCACATGGCCAGTTTTTTTATTTGTTTATTTTACATAATAGAAATTTACACTGTTACAGTTTTACAGACTGCCAAACTGCTCGGCAATTTGTTGGCATAAAAGTCTAGTCCTATTAAAATCCACCGCTGAACATGTCCTCCCGCATAGATAGCCTAATATAGGGGGGATTTTTGCCACAGTAGCCAAGCTTTTAGATTTTAGGTAACCGCAGTTTTTTTTATTAATTAGAGTTGTTATCAGAAGGATGCTGCTGCTCATATCCTATTTCAGTTTACTTTTGCAACCGCTTATGACACTCACGGATACGGGGTAGTGGGATATTCTTACATTGCCACTACACAGTTTGGTACTTCATGCATTTGCATATATTAAATATAGGGTAGTGGATATTCTTACCCTGCCACTACATGGCACGGTAATGTAGTTCATACATTTATAATTGGACCAGAAGTAATTAAGTTTCAAACCGAGTTAATTACCCACTTACTCGGATTTTTAATCGAATAATAAGATTGCATGAGAACGAAGTCACGGCCGCGACTAGTATTAATTATCTCGTCGTGTCTATAAAATACCGGTTGGATTGAGAGTGGGCGACAGGTTGCATCACTTTAGCCGTCTAGTGTCATATCGATGGTGGCGTGGTAGAATTGAAGGTATATTGAAAAAAACCCACGCTTCCGTGCAGTATAAAGATCTCTGTAGGTGTCGTGCGAAAAAGATTGCGCTAAAGTCATTGTACGTGGTAGTAGTGCTAAAATAGTATCGTGGTCCTGTCCGTTATGGTGGTTGTTCTAGTGGAGGCAAAGAAGATGATGTTGCCGAGAAGCTGCCCGGTGTTACATTGAGATGGGTAGTATTGTGGTTGATGTGCTAACTTTGGTGTTATCATGTAATTATGTCCTTCTTTACACCAGTGTCTAATTGTGACTGTGACATATTACGGTATGGTCAAACTGTAATTGCCTATAGGTACTGAATGTGTATTGCGCGTTACGTTATCTTATTACGTAAACAAGAGAGCAAGTTCAACGTCCACTCTCACACTTTTATTATTTTTCAACCGAATTCAAAAAAGGAGGAGGTTCTCAGTTAGACGGTAGTTTTATTATAAACCTTATACTAATGGATATAAAGCATACTAAATGCGTTATGGCTTATTCTACCAGTCAACTCTGACTGAGAAAATGCGGCAAGTGTAAACAGCTTACTAAACCGATTGACTAAACTTAACCGACCGACTGACTGGAGCAAAAATGAAATAAAAATCAATAATGGTAGATACCTATTTAACAATATTTCTATAGAATTGAAAATCTAAGGTGGCATGACCTTTCCCAGACTGATATCTCTTTAAGACAACACTGAGTAGGCTTCTTAAAGCTAACGTACGATCGTCTAATATAACGCAACTAAGGCCATGTTACAATTAACTGACCTAATATTTTTTAATTATGCTCTAATAAACCTCGGCTCTCTCTTTCAAGAAACACGATAGGTTCAAACTTATAAGTAATAAGTGATGTTGTCTAAAGAATCATGCCCACTTTCCATACATTTAAAAACCTGATAGTGAAAGTTGATGTATCATTATAAAGTATAGTAGAAAAACTACATGTAAGCTTAGAAAATAATGTCATATAGTCATTTTTACGATTTAAACGCTACGAATCCCAAAAAATACTAATGTCACTTTTTAGGTTAGGATTTGCCGTAACCAAATAGGTAATAAAGAAATAAATGTGCTAAAACTTATTATTAACGCTCGAAGTTAAGATAGCAATACTTATTGAGTTATGGTCTAAAACTTTTTTTTACCTTGTGAATTTCTTGACACCAACTGCCCCTAAGTCACCACTTACTCTCGATGATTGTCACAATAAATTGAGTGTCTAGCTCTATCTGCTATTTCTTCAGCACACATAAATACTTACTAACTACATTTAGTTCATCTTGTATTGTCAAAATGATCACTTATCAACCAAACACATTTCATTGGCCTATGGTACATACTTACATACATACCTGATGAACAAAATGGGATAAACAAATAAAACACTATGTTAAAGTAGCATGGTTAATTAATTATCATCATTTTCACTTAAATCTCTCACCACTACGTCATACAGAAATTCTGCTGGAGCAGAAATATTTTCTTGATACCATATAGGGATGTAAAAAGAAGTAACACAAACAAAGTGGCACAGTACACAACAACAAGCAACAACAACAGCAAACGCCACAACGAAGAACTGCGCCGATGCAAATTGCAGAACTGTAAAATGTCAAAAAAATCCGTTTCATTCGTCCGCACTCGATGGCATACTGAATGATTAATTTATTTTATATTATTATTATATTATTTTATATTAATATATACTATACAAATACAAATAAATAAATACTTACTGATTAAATGAAACCTAAAATAATGTATAAAACTCAAAAACAGAGTTAAATAAAGTAGAGTAGCAGAGTATAAAATGATACATCCTATAAAAAGGGTAGTTGAGATGCGTTCAAAATATATAATACGTTTACCCTTGACGTAGAATAAGCTTAGAGAAATATGTAAACATATTTTTTTCCTGCGTTTCTTTTAACATTGTGACAAGCGTAATTAATTTACAATTCATTTAGCTGAATTTTAAGATTGATTTCATTTCTATACATTGTCAGATGAAAAATGGGCATTGTTCTATGCGGTAGGCGATGAAGATATATCCGAAACATTCTCTAGTGGCAAATTTATGTTTAATTTTAGATATTCATTAAAACCATTTATAGTACCTAATTAGAGATTAATTTTACAAGATTTACTGCAGTAAGTACTTGTTGAAACAATGGCATAGCTCTCTTGACTCAAAAAGTGTTTTGTTTATTTTAATTTTGAATATAAGTAGCTTTCACCGCAGCTTCCTTTTAAGTTAAATGGGATTAAGGTTTCAGAATAACTGAAATTTAGGCTTTCGACTAGCTTTGTAAAATATTGTGAGGTCGCGATTGCCATGGGGTACGGTTGTACGCGCCATCACAATGACACCATCGATGCTGTGACTCTGTTTACACCCCTTGATTAAGTGTATGACATTTCATCCAACTGCCATAAGTATATATGTAAATAGGCTTTTGTCACGTTAAGACAGTGCGATTTCCCATATAGGGCTTAATCACCACTTACCACCAAGTGGGTTTGTGATTAAGCACTAGATTATAATAAGTAAAGTAATAGGTGATAGAGCTACTTTTAGTTCGTCTGGGTTGACCTTCCTTTTATCTATTTCACCTGCCCAGTAGCAATGCACCCACCGTAGTTTTTAGAATTGAAGCGTGAGAAAGAGAGTGTACTTACAGATTTACCTGCCGTGGAGTATTTATTACTAACCATGTAATTAATAAGGTTAATGTTTGTTGCACGAATCGAGGGCTTAAAGGCATTAGGTCAAAAGTAGATAGTAGCTCTTCTAGTGTGAAAGTAAATATTAAATAGTATATACGAATGAATTATTTAAGAAATTTTATTTTGGAACTAGAAAATTTCATTTACCATCGAAAGTAACAAAATAGAGAAAATTTAGTTAGTACGTTTATTTTTTTATAAAACCAAAGTGACAAACGAATTAATAGTCCACCTGACGTTAAGAGGCTACTGAAATTTATGGACACCTGCAGACAACTTGAAACAAAGAATGCTATAGTTACCTTGCCACCTCTGAGGACTAAGATGGAATGCTTCACAGCCTGTAATTATTCTGGATCTCTATACTATTTAAATAAAACTAGTTTTTTATGGATTTTATCACATATATAAATGGCCATGCCACGGAGGTAGGGAGGGAGTTGATTCTTCACATTGGTTTTTATTAGTCTTTTAGTTTGTCCTGTATAAGGGGAGACCACATTCACAATTAAGCTTGTACATTCGTACATTTTGCAGAGAGCGGGACATAACACTTGAATGATAGTAAAAACTGACTAATCTTCTTCGGTGGCTTGAAGTGTGTTTTAATGGAAGCACGCTTCAAGATATAGCCAATCTTGTCAGTGATACTCCTGACAAATGGCAGTATAGCAGGCACTCGCTCGGCTGTGGCTGGCTTCACTCGTTCACTGTGACGTAGGCGTGGGACCTGAAGTTTATTGCCGTGCAAAATTTGCTTAACGTGTTGTATCTCGGCGGCCAGTTGTTTTACTCACGGTAACTACATAGCTGTGAAAGATGGTGATGACAATCACCGTTAAAATACCTTTATATGGGACTTTTTTCAATACACAGTGTGGCTCAAGGTGTTCTCAGGATTTCGTGTTACTAACGCATCTAGAAAAGCTAAAGAATTGTTTGCCTCTAATTCCATTGTGACCTCAAGTTTAGAATTAATGGAGTTAGAATGGCCTAAAAATGCAGTTAATTTATCTAAAAGTAGAAATGTGGAAGTGTCGTCTACGTATCGCTTGTTGAATCTTGGATTTAGGGGAGAAGTAAGCAGGGCTTTCTCCTTAAAGTTGTTTACATCGGCGACAATGGGAGATACAGGTGAGCCCATCGCCACACCATCTACTTGCTTGTAGAACTAGCGATATAATCCGTAAAAACTTGTTTTATTTAAATGTGTAGTGTTCGTGTCAATATTAGAAATCATTATCTCTATACTATTTTCAGACCGAAACACAGCAGTGCACTTATTGCTATTTGGCGGCTAGAATATGTTAGAGGTTAGTATCTACCCATTGGAACTCTTAGGCCGCGTTCCGACTACACCAACCCGCTACGCGCACGCCACGTCAGCACCCGCGTCTAACTAACTTTGAAATTTGTTGCATATAATTTGAGTCTTATGACAAATCAATAAATCTGAAATTGCATTTATCGACGTTCAACCGCACACGCCTCACACCACGCCACGCGCCCGTCTCGTTCCCGCTCAGCGCTGCCCCGCGTTCGCCCCGTACACACCCTGCCCCGCTAAGCATTGCTAATCCTACAACAAAGTAATTCGTGCATTAGAGCTACGGGCTAGCAGTAAATCTGTTGGTAAATGGCTACTGATCAAAACTGTAAGAAAATATTTTATTCATTTACTGCAATTATCAGTAAGATTCGATAAATTATATTGTATTCAAACTTCCAAGTAAAGCAAACTCCCTCATATATGCCTCGACAATTAATTTTATTTACAACCTCAAGCTACGTGAATGTGTACTCCTGAACCTCATTAAATAATGTTTATGAGGCACTTGAACGCCGTTATGTAGTTATAATGAGAGTCGGAATTCTTCATACTTATCTCAAAACTTCTGTTGAATAAGTTTGGGTACATAGATCAAAATAATAAAAAACTGCAGTTCACAACTCGCCTGCCAGGAATGACAACTATGGGGAAATCCTCAATATGAGCCAATCTACAGGAAAGGCCTATGTTCATCAGTAGAATTTTATAGACTGTAATGGATGGATTGACCGATAGTTATTTTAGATTGCACTACAATTTATTATTCTATAAAGTGAAGTTATAATTCCGCAGCTGAACATAGGATTCCCCCATAAATTACATCATAAGGGACATATTTACTGTCTCACTTAGCAAGCGGGTCGGCAATTCATCACCATCATTATCATTACAGCCCTTCATAAGTCCACTGCTGAACATAGGCCTCCCCCAAGGAATGCAACAAAGCACGGTCCTGACCTGAGCCACCTGCATCCATCGACTTCCTGCATATCTTACCAAGTCGTCAATCCATCTAGGGTCGGCAATTGCACCAATTTATTATTTTGATTTGCTATTAGGTAGATACTGCTGCCTATCTCCTTCATGTCCCTCTGTCGCCTATTCCACACCCACATGACGATACGGTCAGTGGGTATTCTTACACCGCCTATACACAGTCGGTAGACACTATTGATATAGTAGTATATAATAAATATTTACATAATACTTATTTTTATCTACAATACTAAAAACTATAATAATAATTAAAAAAAAAACTAAAACTAGAAACTTAAATATCATATAGTCCAACTCCCCGCGGTATCGTGCCAAGAACGCTGGCTGCGTTTCCCCGCTGAATGGCTATACTTAGCCTTTGAGCGAGGAAAGAATTATAATAAATTGTTCAGGATTCTCAGTGTCTAAGCAGGGAAGGCATTTCACGCTTATACATTTCCAGACCCCCCTAACTCGTGGAAAAGAATGAAGAGCCCAACGTTAATATTTTTATAAAACAATGGCAGCTAAAATGATTTCATTCTTAGATAATATACAGGAAAAAAACAACTTCACTTTTATTTGGTTATTACTTGCTGGCTCGGCAGATATGGTTCTGCTTGCCTGGTAAATGGCGCATTGCGTTTCACTCCGAACTGACCCTGGATATCTTACAGTGAAATGAAAGAATTGTATAATAACTTTACCACGGTTCACACATCGGTTTAAGATTTTGTGATTTTGTTTTCCGTAAACCATCATAGCATATAGAATAGAACAAAATTATAGAATTTGTTCATAATATGACCACAGCCCTACCTATCAGATCCTACTATGAACCGTCGTCTCGTCAAAGGAAATATCCTGTGTGAATCACTGATTGACGCATTAACGATTATCTTATTTATAAGGATAGGTATGCACAAAAATAGTATATTAAACATACAAACAAAACAAATTTGAGAAAAAGGTACAATTTTCTTATATACAGGCGTGCACAACATTTGTGCAATATGTTTTCTGATGATGGTAGTGCTGTTAGCCTTTTCGCTCTTACAGCTTCATAGGTCTAAGGGTGATTTTATATTATTCCCAACGTTACTTATGTAACGAATTTCATCTATGACAGTGTTAGTGCACGTAAATGAGTTAAATAACAGCGGTCCGAACAGGGGGTGGTAGGCCCTGGCTCTGACGGTTACGTCATATCGTCCGATGTTTTTGGCGGAGAGTACCGCCCAGGGACGCGGATGTTCGATGCGTACACGGTATGGAGGGGTGCGCGGTGCGCCTGTCTGTGGACTCGTTGCGTCTTATTCGGTGTCCTAACAGTGTTTGTGACGCTAGGTGAGTGTGTAGTATTTGTGCTGACTGGCCAGCGACATTTGGGTCGTCAGAATTTAGCGGAACTGGGAGTTCAATTAAATCATTAAGGGCTTCCGGAGACTTCCCGTATCATTTAGAGTGGGGACGTTGGTGTCTGCGTTTACCACTAGCGGGTTGGGATACGTCTCGGCCCACTCAAAGTAGCGACGAGTCATTCCCTTGAAATATTCAGAGATTTTCGAAAGTTGACAGTCTCTGTGCAAGTCAGAGTTTCGTTATTACCACCAAACTCCAGTAACTATGCGAATGAATCTATTTTGAGGGCGTGGAGATCGGAAAAATTTCATTTCGAATTCGAAAGCTACGCTTGCATAGGATATTATAGGTCAAGGTTTGTAAGTAGTTTGCTCTTGCTGTTAACTAGCGGGTGGAGGCGAATAGTAGCGAATTTGGTATGAACACGAACAGAGCGAATATGTTTTGCGAAGGTAAAAACGTGATTAAATGTGATCACTAGGTATTTGGCCGTCGTTTCCCATAGGAACTGGCGGCCGAATAGGGTCGTAGTGTCTAAAAGTTTTGATGGCTTCTACGTATACTATGGTAACCCCACAAAATGGCGATTGTTATGTTATAAGTGATTTGAAATTAAATATTTATTTTCTATCTACCGCTTTAACAAATATTTAATGTCTATAAGAAAGACTCCACGTATGTACAATCGTATATTATAGAAGCAGGCATAGTATACTGTCGTATTATCTTCAACAATCATTTACGGAGTAAAGTCGAGCGGAGGCAGAGTAGCCGCGCTTATGGTAACGATTTTATACCCCTCCGGTCACGTGGTAAAAGCTAACGTGTCCGTCTACTTTGTCTACCGTTTTTTTTAATTACAAATTACTATTCTGTGATCCATAGATCTTTCATAAAGTTAGGAAACAAGAAGTTCAAGGAGCAATATAAACGAATGTGTATTCAAGTTTCATGCAGCCCTAGTACATTACCATTTGTGAGTGGTACGTTCAAACACGCTCTGGTAACCCCCAATAGCCACGCCCGTGTTTCTGTGATCCTGATCTGGTAAAGACTAATATTCACGCTTGTGCTTGTTTCCTGTGAGTACTAGTTTATAAGTGGTACCAATTTAAGGAAATAACCTTCGCACTGTATCTTAGTGAGCGTCCTTATGATTTTATTCATCAAAATTGCTACTCATTATCTAAATCTTTGAGATATTCCTGTTTGCCTGGTACTATGGACAGCCAATTAAATAAATCTCTCTCGGAAAACGACGTTCGTCAATAGAGCAAAGGGAGAGAACTGCCCCGAACTTTACTTTTTCTCACAACAAGCGAAAGAGGGAAGTCGACATTATTATAAGACTTTGGCAGTCTTAAAGAGGAAATTAAGAGTATGATATCCTCCGCAATGGCAGTGTAAAAACAAGAACTTAAACAAATTACTAACACTTTAAAATATATTCAATAATCAAATAATACCATTAAAAGTTCAATTACATTTTTAACTGCGCAAAATGAAGAATTTCGGATAAAAATAGAGCATTTAGAAGAAAGCAAGGTAAAAGAGGACATAAGCTATATTACTCTGTTACAGAACAAAAATGAATACATGCAAATGAACAACCGTAAAACTAATTTTGAGATTAATAAAGTACCTAAAAAATCGGGTGAAACCAGAGATCTCATTACTATGGGAACATGTTTGTCGAAAAACATTGGGTGTAACGTAAACAATACTGATATCAAGGACATCTATAGGCTGCGCAGAAAGCAGGATAGATTACGCAATACTCTGATTGTAGTCGAAATATGTTCAACACTTATTAAATTAGAAATATTGAAAATCAGCAAGGCCTTTAATATCAAACATAAGATTAAGCTATCTGCAAAGCACCTGGGATTTCATACAGAAGAAGATACTCCTGTCTTTGTTTCAGAGCAGCTCACAGCAAAAGGCCCTCGGCTACACTTCCTTTTCCGAGATCTCGTCCGATCCAAGAAATATATATTTTGTTGGACAGCTAATAGTAAAGTTTATTTGAGAAGAGACGAAACTTGTGGCAATCTATGAAGCTTTATCCTACACACAGTCGAATAATTATAACAATGTCGTTATTTTAACCGATTCAAGGAGTGCGCTTCAACACCTTGCTCGGTGTACTTCGGTTTTCCGAGGCTTACCAGTAGCATATGCGATTTTACAGCTTCTAGTTAAGTTACAGGCTGATTCCAGAATAGTATATTTACAGTGGATACCTTCGCATATTGGCTTAGAGGGTAATGAGAAAGCCGATATCTTAGCCAAGCAAGCTATCTCTGATGGCATTGACATTGATATTACCCCTTCATTTCAAAATTACATATCTTTATTGAAAAGATATTGTTATGATCTCTGGAAAGAATATTTTGACGAAAGATCAAAAGAAAAGGGTATATGGTACCGTACGATCCAGCCACACCCAATGCAATCAACCTGGATAGATAACAGACTATTGTGTAGACGCGACACTGTAACAGCATTAAGACTCAGATCTGGACACATTCCATGCAACAAATTTTTATACTTGATGCGAAAATTTACCTCACCAAATTGTTCAATTTGTAATATTATCGATGATGTTTATCACATTTTGATAGAATGTACCCAGAACTCAAGAGAAAGAGCAAATTGTAATTTACATTTCTCCTTAATTGGTATTAGTAATAGTATTTTATCGGACCCGTTATCAGATGATGCCAAAAAACTATATTTGTTAGTTAATAAGAGATTAAGTAACTAGTAAACATAAGTTTATTTGTTAGTAATTATATTTAAGATTTTTTTGTAACTACCAGGGCGGCATAATCGCATCAGAGACAAAGCCCTTTATATATGAATAAAAAAAAAAAAAAAAAACAAAGAGACGAAAATTCTTGTATAATAATAATTATATCTAAAGCACAAATTCATCAACTCCAACAGAATTCATGACTAGTTTCCGTATTAAACATAGAGTATTTTTATAGAAACATAATATTAATATTTTTTTTGTATCTACAAATGTTCATTATGTTCTTTGTACACTTTATTTTAATAAACTTTTTAATTGTTTTTTTTATTTATTGTCACACATTTCTATTGATACTATTTTATTGTCACACAGACCTCAGCGTTACATTATACACACTTACTTTCATACTTTGCATACAAATAAAACACTATACTTATGTCAATTTGTCCTTTAATAAAACTTAAATTAAGTTTAGTTAGCCAAGTAAATGTTAAAAAATAATTTTCAAACATATTCGATGAGTTAGGAGTATTCAACGGTGAATTCATCATAAAATTAATAGACAATCCTCAATATTTCATACAAAGTTCTATAAGAAATGCTTCTATTCCGTTATTATCTAAAGTTGAAGAAGAGCTTGTTAGATTAGAGCGGTTAGGTATTATTATACCAATAGAAGAATCTAACTACTTTGTTTAACCAATTGTAATAGTTTATAAACATAAAATAAACGTATTTGTAATGGCTACACAAAAGCAAATAAAAATATTAAAAGACTGGTTTATCCCATACCGAAATTCGAAAATACTTCAGCTAAGCTCAAAAGAGCCAAATATTTTTCAAAACTGATTCTACATCAGGCTTTAATCAAATACGACTAGACGGGGAGTCAAGAAAACTTACTACAATAATTACCCCATTTGGTAGATATATTTATAATAGACTTTCATTTGGATTTAACTGTGCTCCTGAAAATTTTGGCATCAAGGTCTCTAATTTGCTTAAAGAACTAAAGGTAAGTATCCATATGGATGTTATTCTTATTTATGAACCTAATACAGAGGGTAATAATTGAGTTTTAATGGAAGTTTTATCTAGACTAACCAAGGACGGAATAACCATTAATAAAAGTAACTGTGTATTTGGGGTGGAACAACTCTCATATTAGGGACATAGTATATCGAAGGAGGGTATTAAATAGAAACTGAGCATATTAGGACAATAAGTGAATTTAAGAGACCGGGTAAAAAAAATGATTACTGCAATTTTTATGTATAGCCAATTTTGTTGTTAGATTTATCCCACTTAAATCAACTATATTGGCACTCTTAAATGCACTGTTAAAGGGGAATAATTTATATATAGGTAGGGTGTTCTTCAAGAGAAAGTATTTAAAGATATAAAAGGTAGATTAGTAATGGCACCAACTTTAGCATATTTTGACCCGAATGTAGAAATAGTGGTGTCCGCAGATAGCAGTTCTTATGGGATAGGAGCAGTATTGATGCAGAAAGACCAATTGGGAAATAAAGTTGCGGAAGTATATGTTAGTAGAGCTCTCACGGATTTGGAGAAGCACTATGCCAAATTGAAAAAGAATGTTTGTCACGTGTGTGGACTATGGAAAAGTTTAAGGATTATGTTGTGGGAATACACATAACGTTGAGAATGGACCATGAGCATTTGATTCAAATCTTACATTCAAAATCAATAGATGAATTAGATCCCAGACTTCTTTGACTCGGGTTAAAGTTAATGCATTTTGACTATCATGTAAAATATACACCGGGTAAGGATCTAACAGTTGCTCTATCAAAACAATATCTAACAAATACCTGCAATGTTACTCATAGTAAAACTATTAATAAAAACACTCCAATCCTTAATGCAAAATCGAGTTTGAATAGCTTAGATAAAATAAAATTAGAACATAATAATTGTAGCATTTGCAAGCAAATCAAAAGCTATATAGTACATGGTTGGCGAAGCAAAAATAAAATTACAGGAGAATTAAAAAAACTATTATCAGTAAAGGTATTTATAGTTTTTCAATAGAGGATGACATACTGTTATATAATTGTAGGGTTGTTATACCAAAATTGTTACAGAAAGAAACCTTTTTGCAGATTCATGAAGAATATATGGGTATATATAAATGTAGGAAAGGGCTAAACAAACAATATTATGTATAGGGTTATCTAAATAAATTCAAGAATAAATTCAACGATGTCCTAAATGCATAGAATCAAGAACAAATCACAGCGAAGAAATGAACATTGAACAGTTGCTGTGATCGACCATGGCAGAAAATAAGCTTAGATCTTTTTAAATACAATAATTTATGGTATGTGGTTATGACAGATTATTGTTCTAGAGTTATAAAGATTTTTTATTTAAGGGATATAACAGATATAACTAGATATGTAATCCCTGAAACTGTAAGGTCAGACTGTGGTACTCAGTTTAAATATTTCTTTTATTAATTGCTAATAAGTATGGGTTTAATTCAATCACTAACATTCCATAGTTTCGACAAATTAAAGGAAAAGCAGAATATGGTGTTAAAAAGGCTAAAGCCCTATTATCAAAATATCAGGATATTCATTTCGTTCCTTAATTTATAGGAATACCCCATTAGAGTCGGGTTAGTCCAGCAGAACTTATGTTTAATCGCAAGTTGAGAGACAACTTGCGAATGTTAAAAAGTATTCAAGACAGAACAGTGGATAAAAAAAAGTTTTTGGAAATCACCAACACTGTTTCTTCTGAATCCTCGGAGTCGACATATCGAGTGACGTGCAGTTTCGTGGTCATTTGGAAGAGAAGGCAAAATAGGCCTCTAAAAAGCTTGGCGTGCTCAGTAGAGCGGGACAGTATTTCATGCCGGCACACCGCCTGCAACTTTACAAGGCGCAGGTTCGGCCTAACATGGAATACTGTTCCCATCTCTGTGCAGGGACTCCCCAGTGCCAGCTCCTTCCACTTGACCACATCCAGCGCAGAGTCCTTTCCGATCAGCTCGATTCATTGGCACTGCGAAGAGACGTTGTATTCCTTTGCATTTTCTCTGTGGATTCGTTCGGATTAATCCCAGCCGCCAAATTTTACGAACGCACATCGCGGCAGATCTCCCAATACCATCCACACCATCTGGATGATTGGCAGTCCACAACTATGCGATTTAGAAGATGTTTTTTCTCGCACGACTTTTCTTGTGGAATCGATTATCTTTAGCAATTTTTCCGGACCGATACAACTACGATAAGCCCTTTAATACCTATCTAAATACCTTTAAGAAAAGAGCGTACTCCTTTTTAAAAAGCCGGCAAAGCATCTGCAATTCTCTCCCTGGTGTTGCAGTTATTCATGTGCGGCGATATTCACTTACACTCAGGTGAGCTGCATGCTCTTTTGCCTCCTCTCCTATAAAAAAAACTTAGGGGTTCGTTTGCGAAATATTTAGCTTTAAAATTGTATTTTTCATTAGAGTCTTGGGTCCCTCCCTCTCTACTAACTAAACCTCTGTTTTCGGAAGTGTGAAACTTATACATGGTAGTATTATATATAATGAAGTTAAAAGAAAAACTATCACAGCTAAGTAGAATTAAGAAGTTAACGAGTAATAGTCTACCAACTTATAAAATGCATTTATATTACGAGTAGTAAAAAAATTCCTTTATAACTCCATAGAAAATGACCCAAAACTATATATTTCATATGAAGAAAACGACTTATATGCATTACTTTTTCATTTCCGGGACAGGCAGAGAGGACATTTACTTACATACTACTTTTACTTATTTTTAGTTGGTAGTTATTGTAGGCCTAATTCAAAGTATTCATAGAATCATATAGCCGCATATAGTTTCATTTTCACACTCTTGGTTACGCGGGCGACTTCAGAATAATTTAAGGCAGTGGTGATTTACGTGAATGTTCGTTATGGTTATATATTATGTATATCTAGGGTTCCACTGCCGGGAATATATAGATAGATCGTCAACTATGGTCATCTTTGTACGAGTTGAATGGTTTGATGTAAGTTGTATTATTTTCAAATTCGAACAGTTTTTTTTTAATCTTCTTTGAATACCATTCCCTATAAGTCTGATTTGAAAATAAGTCAGTTACGATCTTCATATTTGGGACCATTTTTATTCCTTATACCGGTCAAACCGCGAACTCATTATGACCATTATCAAGAAAGCCCACGTATTATCACGGGCAAGTACGGAACTATACCTCTAAATTATGTGTGGCGAGACACGCACTTGGCCAGTTTTTTATTTTTTTAAATCCACCGCTGAACATGGCCTCCCGCATAGATAGCCTAATAAAGGGGGGATTTTTGCCACAGTAGCCAAGCTTTTAGATTTTAGGCAACCGCAGTTTTTTTATTAATTTGAGTTGTTATCATAAGGATGCTGCTGCTCATATCCTATTTCAGTTTACTTTTACTACCGCTTATGACACTCGCGGATACGGGGTAGTAGATATTTTTACACTGCCACTACACAGTTTTGTACTTCATGCATTTGCATATATTAAATATAGGGTAGTGGATATTCTTACCCTGCCACTACATGGCACGGTAATGTAGTTCATACATTTATAATTGGACCTGAAGTAATTAAATTTCAAACCGAGTTAATTACCCACTTACTCGGCTTTTTAATCGAATAATAAGATTGCATGAGAACGAAGTCACGGCCACGACTAGTATTAATTATCTCGTCATGTCTATAAAATACCGGTTGGATTGAGAGTGGGCGACAGGTTGCATCACTCTAGCCGTCTAGTGTCATATCGATTGGTGGCGTGGTAGAATTGAAGGTATATTGAAAAAAAACCACGCTTCCATGCAGTATAAAGATCTCTGTAGGCGTCGCGCGAAAAAGATTGCGCTAAATTCATTGTACATGGTAGTAGTGCTAAAATAGTGTCGTGGTTCTGTCCGTTGTGGTGGTTGTTCTAGTGGAGGCAAGGAAGATGATGTTGCCGAGAGTCTGCCTTGTGTTACATTGATATGGGTAGTATTGTTGTTGATGTGCTTACTTTGGTGTTATCATGTAATTATGTCCTTTTTTAAACCAGTGTCTAATTGTGACTTGGACATATTACGGTATGGTCAAACTGTAATTGCCTATAGGTACTGAATGTGTATTGCGCGTTACGCTATCTTATTACGTAAACAAGAGAGCAAGATTAATGTCCGCTCTCACACTTTTACTATTTTTCAACCGAATTCAAAAAAGGAGGAGTTTCTCAGTGAGACTGTATTTTTATTATAAACTTTATACTAATGGATATAAAGCATAGTAAATGCGTTATGGTACATTCTACCAGTCAACTCTGACTGAGAAAATGCGGCAAGTGTAAACAGCTCACTAAACCGATCGACTAAACTTAACCGACCGACTGACTGAAGCAAAAATGAAATAAAAATCAATAATGGTAGATACCTATTTTACAATATTTTTACTATTATTATTTGAAAATCTAAGGTAGCATGACCTTTCCCAGACTGATATCTCTTTAAGACAACACTGAATAGGCTTCTTAAAGCTAACGTACGATCGTCTAATTTAACGCAACTAAGGTCATGTTACAATTAACTGACCTAATAATATAATTATGCTGTAATAAACCTAGGCTCTCTCTTTCAAGAAACACGATAGGTTAAAACTTATAAGTAATAGTGATGTTGCCTAAATTTACGTTATGCGATAAAGATCTATGCGAAACATTCTATATGGGCAAATTTATGTTTAAATTTAGATATTTATTAAAACCATTTTTAATACCTAAATAGATATTTTATTACAAGATTTACTGCAGTAAGTACTTGTTGAAACAATGGCATAGCTCTCTGGACACAAAAAGTGTTTTGTTTATTTGGGGGCACGGCAGTGCCCCCGCCAAGTCGAGCAAAAAAGCGGCACGGCCTTTTCTCGAAGCAGTTCAGGCCATTTTCGAAACCCTATAACTTCGCTGTGAATAAAACTGGAAGCCTGAATTTTCAGTAAACAAGTAGGCATTATATAATCTCAAAAAGAAATGAGATGCCATCAAAAACATAACTTGTAAAAAAAAAACAAATCTCGCAACTCAGTTCTTCTACCTTAAAAAGTTGTGAGATCCATGTAATACCAAGTTAGTTAATTTATTCAATCCCTACTTAAGGGTTATTCTGTCTTAAGTTATTACGTAATTAGCTAACTTAACAACATATTAGAGTGACCATATCAATATTAAAAATCTTTTGTTTAATAAATAAATTGACTTTGCAATCACACTAAAAAATCTAATTTAATATGATATGCATTATTTGAAAGATACATTGTGTTTTCATGCGATGGCCAAGTCAATTTATTTATTTAGAAGATAAAAGATTTTTAATATTGATATGGTCACTCTAATATGTTGTTAGGTTAGCTAATTAGGTAATAACTTAAGACAGAAAAGGTGATGAGAATCACCGTTTAAATACCATTCTATGTGACTTTTTTCAATACTCAGTGTGGCTCAAGGTGTTCTCAGGATTTCGTGTTACTAACGCATCTAGAAAAGCTAAAGAATTGTTTGCCTCTTACTCCATTGTGACCTTAATTTAAGAATTTATGGAGTAAAAATGGCCTAAAAATGCAGTTACTTTATCCAAAGGTAGAATTGTGAAAGTGTCGTCTACGTACCGCTTGTTGAATCTTGGTTTGAGGGGAGAAGTAAGCAGGGCTTTCTCCTTAAAGTCGCTTAAATCGGCGACAATGGGAGATACAGGTGAGCCCATCGCCACACCGTCTACTTGCTTGTAGAACTAGCGATAAAATCCGTAAAAACTTGTTTTATTTAAATGCGTAGTGTTAATGTCAATATAAAAAATCATTATCTCTATACTATAAACCGAAACACAGCAGTGAACTTATTGCTATTTGGCGGCTAGAATGTGTAAGATTTCGAATGGGTAGATATACCCATTCGAACCATTAGGCCGCGTTTCGACTACATCAACCCGCTACGCGCACGCCACGCGCGTCAGCACCCGCGTCTAACTCACTTTAAAATTTGTTGCATATAATTTGAGTCTTATACTTACTTACTTACTTATCTTCACGCACAATCCCTGACGGGGTAGCCAGAGAGAACAGATCGCCAAGTGTCACGATCCTTACATATTCGCTTCTTTCAGATTCATTATCTTCTTCATACATGCACGTCTAGGTATCCGAGTACTCTTGACCCTCCCCTCTTCGAGCAATTTGCTCACATGGTCTTCGAAAGTTAGTCTCGGTCTACCTCGACACTTTTTAATATTAACTTTTGCGCTTTATATTTTCTTCACCATTCGGTCTTCACTCATTCGTTCAACGTGCCAAAACCATCGAAGCACGCCCTTATCAATTTTTGTGATAAGGTCATCTTTCAAACCTGTCATATTGCGAATCTCTTCCTTTCGCTTTCGGTCGGCCATGGTAACGCCGCACATTTTACGAAGAGATCGCATCTCCACTGCATTCAACTTGCTTTTATGCTTCTTCTGGCGTACCCAGGTTTCGCTGCCATATAACAAAGTCGGTACCAACACTGCGTTATGTATTGCAAGGCGTGCACTCTTCACTACGCCTTGCCTTTTGACTAACGCAATCAGGGCACTATTGACTTTGTTCCCGGCAGCGACATGCCTGTCCACATCTTAATCACACCTTCCATCCCGGCTAAAAGCACTCCCCAAGTATACAATTTCATTTACCTGTTCTAGACATTCCTGATTTACTCATATTTTACACTTCGTTCTCTCTTCTTCCTGTCAAGCTTTTCGACTACCCTCGCATGATATTTTTCCCTAGTATCCGCTTCCTGAAGCTTTCAGCTTCGGATGCGACAGACCTACTGTGGTTCTGTTACTGCCGTCCGGTAGCGCCAACCCGCGAACAGACCCCTTTTTTTTTTTTTTCGCGGATGGAAAATCATCTAATGACGCCTTTCGCTGTGGGTGGAGCGGAAGGGAGTGTCAGACTTTTACTGACTAAAAACCATCCGTGTTCCTTCAGTGCCCTTACGTTCCGGAGCCGCGGTATCTCTTTCGAACAGCCCGCAGCCCCGGCAGGCGTCGGCCCTTGCGGGCCCCTTCACGCTGCTGACAGCTCTTTGAGGCGCGCGTGGAACAAAACGCGCCGTCGACACGGCCTGTCGTCGTTAGACGGACGGACGGCGAGCTACCCATTGCTCGCCGTCCACAGGCCCGCGCCTACGGTGGCCGGGGGCCACGACGTAGCCCCCGACGCCCGGGGCGTCTCCCTCGGCGGCCGGGAAGGAAAGCTGTTGCTCTTTCCTTCTCCCGCTCCGCCACCTCCTTCGCTAGCATCACTGCTTCGCAGAAGGTGGTGACGGCATCCCATTCCGTCTCGCTCCGGACCATGGCTTCGACCAGGGCCGGACGCGAGAGGTCGCCGCCGCCTATCGCCGCTACGAGGACACGGCGGTGCTCTGCCCAAGCAGGGCACACCTCCACGGTGTGCTCCACCGTGTCCTCCGGTCGATCCTCGCAGTGGGAGCACCCGGGCGTTTCCTCCCGCCCGATTCGGTGCAGGAACCTCCCGAACACACCGTGTCCGGTGAGGACCTGCGTCAGGCGGAAGGTGAGGACGCCGTGGCGTCTCTCAAGCCACTCCTCAAAGAGGGGTCTTATCGCCGCTATAGTGGCGTGCCCAGCGAACAGACCCCTAAATCTAGTAATCGATAGATAGTGATCCGTTCCCAAGTCAGCACCCCTGAACACTCGCGTATCCATCACCTGTTTTCGCAGTCGGTCATCGACCAGGAACAAATCGATCATACTTCTCTCATTCTTTCTTTCTCTAGTATACATATGGATTTTCTTGTCATTAAACATAGTGTTTGTCACAAGAAGACCCTTTTACCTTGCATACCGCCAGTATAAGCTTGCCATCATCATTAACCCTTTTATCGCCAAACTTTACAAGCACTGACTTGTATCCTGGTCGAGCGTTACCTACCCATCCATTCAAATCACCACATACAACAATTCTTTCGTTTCCCCTAGCAAAATCTAGAACTTCTCTTACATTCTCCCAAAACTCCTACAGCTCAGCCCTAGACGACGAAGCTACCGGCGCATAAACAGCCAAAAGGTATAACTTCGTCAGTCCCAATTTAAAGCAAACCCAGAGAAGTCTTGAGTTCACAACCTTATATTCAGTCATAACATCGACCAACCGAGACGACAGCAGCACCCCCACTCCCTGGCTGGCGTTCTTGCTCTCCAGGACTCTGGACCATAGAGCTAACGCCCCGCCAGGGAGCTCTTCAGTACCACTGCCCTTCCGTTTGGTCTCCGACATGACATACACACGACATCTTATTCTCTTTCTTTCATTATTTCGATCAACTTATTCGTCTTATCTCTCACGCCTCCTCTAACATTCCACGTGCCGACTCTGCACTCTGGCCTCCACCTTCCGCCGTGTCGGGCTGTGCGTGACGGGTGGCGGTCCCCATCGCTGTTTTGCGCGCTGCATTCCACACCAACGGGGATGAGCTGGTGTGCGTCACCTTGGGGGGACGCCCTAACCCTCGTTGGCAGGGGTGCGCAGCTGTGTAGAATTGCAGCCCTGAAAAGGGCTGGCAGGGGTCGCGAAGAGCACGCTTCTACAATGACCCCCGAGTCTTATGACAAATCAATAAATCTGAAATTGCATTTATCGACATTCAACCGCATACGCCTCGCACACGCCACGCGCCCGTCTCGTTCCCGCTCCGCGCTGGCCCCGCGCTGGCCCCGCGCTGGCCCCGCGCTCGCCCCGCACACACCCTGCCCCGCTACGCATTGCTAATCCTGCAACAAAGTAACTCCTGCATTAGAGCTACGGGCTCGCAGTAAATCTGATGGTAAATGGCTACTGATCAAAACTGTAAGAAAATATTTCCTTCATTTACCACAATTCTCTGTAAGATTCGATAAATTATATTATATTCAAACTTCCAAGTATAGCAAACTCCCTCTTATATGCCTCGACAATTAATTTTATTTACTACCTCAAGCTACGTGAATGTGTACTCCTGAACCTCATTAAATAATGTTTATGAGGCACTTGAACGCCGTTATGTAGTTATAACGAGAGTCGGAATTCTTCATACTTATCTCAAAACTTCTGTTGAATAAGTTAAGGTACATAAGATAAAAATAATAAAAAACTGCGGTTCACAACTGGCCTGCCAGGCATGACAACTATGGGGAAATCCTCAATATGAGCCAATCTACAGAAAAGGCCTATGTTCATCAGTGGAATTTTATAGACTGTAATGGATGGATTGATCGATAGTTATTTTAGATTGCACTACAATTTATTATTCTATAAAGTGAAGTGATGATTCCGCAGCTGAATATAGGATTTCCCCATAAATTACATCATAAGGGACATATTCACTGTCTCACTTAGCAATCGGGTCGGCAATTCATCACCATCATTATCATTACAGCCCTTCATAAGTGCACTGTTGAACATAGGCCTCCCCCAAGGAATGCCACAAAGCACGGTCCTGACCTGAGCCACTTGCATCCATCGACTTCCTGCATATCTTACCAAGTCGTCACTCCATCTAGGGTCGGCAATTTCACCAATTTATTATTTTGATTTGCTATTAGGTAGATACTGCTACCTATCACCTTCATGTCCCTCTGTCGCTTATTCCACATCCACATGACGATACGGTCACTGGGTATTCTTACACCGCCCATACACAGTCAGTATAGGTAGACACTATTGATATCATCATCATCATTACAGCCTTTCATAAGTCCACTGCTGAACATAGGCCTCCCCCAAGGTATGCCACAAAGCACGGTCCTGAGCCACCTGCATCCATCGACTTCCTGCATGTCTTACCAGGTCGTCACTCCATCTCGTGGGGGGTCGCCCTACACTTCGCCTACCGGTACGAGGCTGCCACTCGAGAACTTTTCTTCCCCATCGGTTGTCGGTTCTTCGAGCTATATGGCCAGCCCACTGCCACTTCAGCTTACTAATCCGTTGGGCTATGTCGGTTACTCTAGTTCTACTGCGGATATCCTCATTTCTAATTTTATCACGCAGAGAAACTCCGAGCATAGCCCTCTCCATAGCTCGCTGAGCGACCTTGAGCTTCCTGTATATATAAATATACAGTATATAGTATATAGTTGTATATAATAAATTGTTCAGGATTCTCAGCGTCTAAGCAGGGAAGACATTTCACGCTTATAAATTTCCAGACCCCCCCCTAACTCGTAGAAAAGAATAAAGAACCCAACGTTAATACTTTGATAAAACAATGGCAGCTAAAATGATTTCATTCTTAGATAATATACAGGAAAAAACAACTTCACTTTTATTTGGTTATTACTTGCTGGCTCGGCAGATATGGTTCTGCTTGCCTGGTAAATGGCGCATTGCGTTTCACTCCGAACTGACCCTGGATATCTTACAGTGAAATGAAAGAATTGTATAATAACTTTACCACGGTTCACACATCGGTTTAAGATTTTGTGATTTTGTTTTCCGTAAACCATCATAGCATATAGAATAGAACAAAATTATAGAATTTGTTCATAATATGACCACAGCCCTACCTATCAGATCCTACTATGAACCGTCGTCTCGTCAAACGAAATATCCTGTGTGAATCACTTATTGACGCACCAACGATTATCTTATTTATAAGGATAGGTATGCACAAAAACAGTATATTAAACATACAATCAAAACAAATTTGAGAAAAAGGTACAATTTTCTTATATACAGGCGTGCACAACATTTGTGCAATATGGTTTCTGATGATGGTAGTGCTGTTAGCCTTTTCGCTCTTACAGCTTCATAGGTCTAAGGGTGATTTTATATTATTCCCAACGTTACTTATGTAACGAATTTCATCTATGACAGTGTTAGTGCACGTAAATGAGTTATATAACAGCGGTCCGAACAGGGGGTGGCAGGCCCTGGCTCTGACGGTTACGTCATATCGTCCGATGTTTTTGGCGGAGAGTACCGCCCAGGGACGCGGATGTTCGATGCGTACACGGTATGGAGGGGTGCGCGGTGCGCCTGTCTGTGGACTCGTTGCGTCTTATTCGGTGTCCTAACAGTGTTTGTGACGCTAGGTGAGTGTGTAGTATTTGTGCTGACTGGCCAGCGACATTTGGGTCGTCAGAATTTAGCGGAACTGGGAGTTCAATTAAATCATTAAGGGCTTCCGGAGACTTCCCGTATCATTTAGAGTGGGGACGTTGGTGTCTGCGTTTACCACTAGCGGGTTGGGATACGTCTCGGCCCACTCAAAGTAGCGACGAGTCATTCCCTTGAAATATTCAGAGATTTTCGAAAGTTGACAGTCTCTGTGCAAGTCAGAGTTTCGTTATTACCACCAAACTCCAGTAACTATGCGAATGAATCTATTTTGAGGGCGTGGAGATCGGAAAAATTTCATTTCGAATTCGAAAGCTACGCTTGCATAGGATATTATAGGTCAAGGTTTGTAAAAATGGAACTTGTATCTTCGTATAGTTTGCTCTTGCTGTTAACTAGCGGGTGGAGGCGAATAGTAGCGAATTTGGTATGAACACGAACAGAGCGAATATGTTTTGCGAAGGTAAAAACGTGATTAAATGTGATCACTAGGTATTTGGCCGTCGTTTCCCATAGGAACTGGCGGCCGAATAGGGTCGTAGTGTCTAAAAGTTTTGATGGCTTCTACGTATACTATGGTAACCCCACAAAATGGCGATTGTTATGTTATAAGTGATTTGAAATTAAATATTTATTTTCTATCTACCGCTTTAACAAATATTTTAATGTCTATAAGAAAGACTCCACGTATGTACAATCGTATATTATAGAAGCAGGCATAGTATACTGTCGTATTATCTTCAACAATCATTTACGGAGTAAAGTCGAGCGGAGGCAGAGTAGCCGCGCTTATGGTAACGATTTTATACCCCTCCGGTCACGTGGTAAAAGCTAACGTGTCCGTCTACTTTGTCTACCGTTTTTTTTAATTACAAATTACTATTCTGTGATCCATAGATCTTTCATAAAGTAAGGAAACAAGAAGTTCAAGGAGCAATATAAACGAATGTGTATTCAAGTTTCATGCAGCCCTAGTACATTACCATTTGTGAGTGGTACGTTCAAACACGCTCTGGTAACCCCCAATAGCCACGCCGTGTTTCTGTGATCCTGATCTGGTAAAGACTAATATTCACGCTTGTGCTTGTTTCCTGTGAGTACTAGTTTATAAGTGGTACCAATTTAGGAAATAACCTTCGCACTGTATCTTAGTGAGCGTCCTTATGATTTTATTCATCAAAATTGCTACTCATTATCTAAATCTTTGAGATATTCCTGTTTGCCTGGTACTATGGACGGCCAATTAAATAAATCTCTCTCGGAAAACGACGTTCGTCAATAGAGCAAAGGGAGAGAACTGCCCCGAACTTTACTTTTTCTCACAACAAGCGAAAGAGGGAAGTCGACATTATTATAAGACTTTGGCAGTCTTAAAGAGGAAATTAAGAGTATGATATCCTCCGCAATGGCAGTGTAAAAACAAGAACTTAAACAAATTACTAACACTTTAAAATATATTCAATAATCAAATAATACCATTAAAAGTTCAATTACATTTTAACTGCGCAAAATGAAGAATTTCGGATAAAATAGAGCATTTAGAAGAAAGCAAGGTAAAAGAGGACATAAGCTATATTACTCTGTTACAGAACAAAAATGAATACATGCAAATGAACAACCGTAAAACTAATTTTGAGATTAATAAGTACCTAAAAATCGGGTGAAACCAGAGATCTCATTACTATGGTAACATGTTTGTCGAAAAACATTGGGTGTAACTTAAACAATACTGATATCAAGGACATCTATAGGCTGCGCAGAAAGCAGGATAGATTACGCAATACTCTGATTGTAGTCGAAATATGTTCAACACTTATTAAATTGGAAATATTGAAAATCAGCAAGGCCTTTAATATCAAACATAAGATAAGCTATCTGCAAAGCACCTGGATTTCATACAGAAGAAGATACTCCTGTCTTTGTTTCAGAGCAGCTCACAGCAAAAGGCCCTCGGCTACACTTCCTTTTCCGAGATCTCGTCCGATCCAAGAAATATATATTTTGTTGGACAGCTAATAGTAAAGTTTATTTGAGAAGAGACGAAACTTGTGGCAATCTATGAAGCTTTATCCTACACACAGTCGAATAATTATAACAATGTCGTTATTTTAACCGATTCAAGGAGTGCGCTTCAACACCTTGCTCGGTGTACTTCGGTTTTCCGAGGCTTACCAGTAGCATATGCGATTTTACAGCTTCTAGTTAAGTTACAGGCTGATTCCAGAATAGTATATTTACAGTGGATACCTTCGCATATTGGCTTAGAGGGTAATGAGAAAGCCGATATCTTAGCCAAGCAAGCTATCTCTGATGGCATTGACATTGATATTACCCCTTCATTTCAAAATTACATATCTTTATTGAAAGATATTGTTATGATCTCTGGAAAGAATATTTTGACGAAGATCAAAAGAAAAGGGTATATGGTACCGTACGATCCAGCCACACCAATGCAATCAACCTGGATAGATAACAGACTATTGTGTAGACGCGACACTGTAACAGCATTAAGACTCAGATCTGGACACATTCCATGCAACAAATTTTTATACTTGATGCGAAAATTTACCTCACCAAATTGTTCAATTTGTAATATTATCGATGATGTTTATCACATTTGATAGAATGTACCCAGAACTCAAGAGAAAGAGCAAATTGTAATTTACATTTCTCCTTAATTGGTATTAGTAATAGTATTTATCGGACCCGTTATCAGATGATGCCAAAAAACTATATTTGTTAGTTAATAAGAGATTAAGTAACTAGTAAACATAAGTTTATTTGTTAGTAATTATATTTAGATTTTTTTGTAACTACCAGGGCGGCATAATCGCATCAGAGACAAAGCCCTTTATATATGAATAAAAAAAAAAAAAAAAAACAAAGAGACGAAAATTCTTGTATAATAATAATTATATCTAAAGCACAAATTCATCAACTCCAACAGAATTCATGACTAGTTTCCGTATTAAACATAGAGTATTTTTATAGAAACATAATATTAATATTTTTTTTGTATCTACAAATGTTCATTATGTTCTTTGTACACTTTTTTTTAATAAACTTTTTAATTGTTTTTTTATTTATTGTCACACATTTCTATTGATACTATTTTATTGTCACACAGACCTCAGCGTTACATTATACACACTTACTTTCATACTTTGCATACAAATAAAACACTATACTTATGTCAATTTGTCCTTTAATAAAACTTAAATTAAGTTTAGTTAGCCAAGTAAATGTTAAAAAATAATTTTCCAAACATATTCGATGAGTTAGGAGTATTCAACGGTGAATTCATCATAAATTAATAGACAATCCTCAATATTTCATACAAAGTTCTATAAGAAATGCTTCTATTCCGTTATTATCTAAAGTTGAAGAAGAGCTTGTTAGATTAGAGCGGTTAGGTATTATTATACCAATAGAAGAATCTAACTACTTTGTTTAACCAATTGTAATAGTTTATAAATATAAAATAAACGTATTTGTAATGGCTACACAAAAGCAAATAAAAATATTAAAAGACTGGTTTATCCCATACCGAAATTCGAAAATACTTCAGCTAAGCTCAAAAGAGCCAAATATTTTTCAAAACTGATTCTACATCAGGCTTTAATCAAATACGACTAGACGGGGAGTCAAGAAAACTTACTACAATAATTACCCCATTTGGTAGATATATTTATAATAGACTTTCATTTGGATTTAACTGTGCTCCTGAAAATTTTGGCATCAAGGTCTCTAATTTGCTTAAAGAACTAAAGGTAAGTATCCATATGGATGTTATTCTTATTTATGAACCTAATACAGAGGGTAATAATTGAGTTTTAATGGAAGTTTTATCTAGACTAACCAAGGACGGAATAACCATTAATAAAAGTAACTGTGTATTTGGGGTGGAACAACTCTCATATTAGGGACATAGTATATCGAAGGAGGGTATTAAATAGAAACTGAGCATATTAGGACAATAAGTGAATTTAAGAGACCGGGTAAAAAAAATGATTACTGCAATTTTTATGTATAGCCAATTTTGTTGTTAGATTTATCCCACTTAAATCAACTATATTGGCACTCTTAAATGCACTGTTAAAGGGGAATAATTTATATATAGGTAGGGTGTTCTTCAAGAGAAAGTATTTAAAGATATAAAAGGTAGATTAGTAATGGCACCAACTTTAGCATATTTTGACCCGAATGTAGAAATAGTGGTGTCCGCAGATAGCAGTTCTTATGGGATAGGAGCAGTATTGATGCAGAAAGACCAATTGGGAAATAAAGTTGCGGAAGTATATGTTAGTAGAGCTCTCACGGATTTGGAGAAGCACTATGCCAAATTGAAAAAGAATGTTTGTCACGTGTGTGGACTATGGAAAAGTTTAAGGATTATGTTGTGGGAATACACATAACGTTGAGAATGGACCATGAGCATTTGATTCAAATCTTACATTCAAAATCAATAGATGAATTAGATCCCAGACTTCTTTGACTCGGGTTAAAGTTAATGCATTTTGACTATCATGTAAAATATACACCGGGTAGGGTAAGGATCTAACAGTTGCTCTATCAAAACAATATCTAACAAATACCTGCAATGTTACTCATAGTAAAACTATTAATAAAAACACTCCAATCCTTAATGCAAAATCGAGTTTGAATAGCTTAGATAAAATAAAATTAGAACATAATAATTGTAGCATTTGCAAGCAAATCAAAAGCTATATAGTACATGGTTGGCGAAGCAAAAATAAAATTACAGGAGAATTAAAAAAACTATTATCAGTAAAGGTATTTATAGTTTTTCAATAGAGGATGACATACTGTTATATAATTGTAGGGTTGTTATACCAAAATTGTTACAGAAAGAAACCTTTTTGCAGATTCATGAAGAATATATGGGTATATGTAAATGTAGGAAAGGGCTAAACAAACAATATTATGTATAGGGTTATCTAAATAAATTCAAGAATAAATTCAACGATGTCCTAAATGCATAGAATCAAGAACAAATCACAGCGAAGAAATGAACATTGAACAGTTGCTGTGATCGACCATGGCAGAAAATAAGCTTAGATCTTTTTAAATACAATAATTTATGGTATGTGGTTATGACAGATTATTGTTCTAGAGTTATAAAGATTTTTTATTTAAGGGATATAACAGATATAACTAGATATGTAATCCCTGAAACTGTAAGGTCAGACTGTGGTACTCAGTTTAAATATTTCTTTTATTAATTGCTAATAAGTATGGGTTTAATTCAATCACTAACATTCCATAGTTTCGACAAATTAAAGGAAAAGCAGAATATGGTGTTAAAAAGGCTAAAGCCCTATTATCAAAATATCAGGATATTCATTTCGTTCCTTAATTTATAGGAATACCCCATTAGAGTCGGGTTAGTCCAGCAGAACTTATGTTTAATCGCAAGTTGAGAGACAACTTGCGAATGTTAAAAAGTATTCAAGACAGAACAGTGGATAAAAAAAAGTTTTTGGAAATCACCAACACTGTTTCTTCTGAATCCTCGGAGTCGACATATCGAGTGACGTGCAGTTTCGTGGTCATTTGGAAGAGAAGGCAAAATAGGCCTCTAAAAAGCTTGGCGTGCTCAGTAGAGCGGGACAGTATTTCATGCCGGCACACCGCCTGCAACTTTACAAGGCGCAGGTTCGGCCTAACATGGAATACTGTTCCCATCTCTGTGCAGGGACTCCCCAGTGCCAGCTCCTTCCACTTGACCACATCCAGCGCAGAGTCCTTTCCGATCAGCTCGATTCATTGGCACTGCGAAGAGACGTTGTATTCCTTTGCATTTTCTCTGTGGATTCGTTCGGATTAATCCCAGCCGCCAAATTTTACGAACGCACATCGCGGCAGATCTCCCAATACCATCCACACCATCTGGATGATTGGCAGTCCACAACTATGCGATTTAGAAGATGTTTTTTCTCGCACGACTTTTCTTGTGGAATCGATTATCTTTAGCAATTTTTCCGGACCGATACAACTACGATAAGCCCTTTAATACCTATCTAAATACCTTTAAGAAAAGAGCGTACTCCTTTTTAAAAAGCCGGCAAAGCATCTGCAATTCTCTCCCTGGTGTTGCAGTTATTCATGTGCGGCGATATTCACTTACACTCAGGTGAGCTGCATGCTCTTTTGCCTCCTCTTCTATAAAAAAACCTTAGGGGTTCGTTTGCGAAATATTTAGCTTTAAAATTGTATTTTTCATTAGAGTCTTGGGTCCCTCCCTCTCTACTAACTAAACCTCTGTTTTCGGAAGTGTGAAACTTATACATGGTAGTATTATATATAATGAAGTTAAAAGAAAAACTATCACAGCTAAGTAGAATTAAGAAGTTAACGAGTAATAGTCTACCAACTTATAAAATGCATTTATATTACGAGTAGTAAAAAAATTCCTTTATAACTCCATAGAAAATGACCCAAAACTATATATTTCATATGAAGAAAACGACTTATATGCATTACTTTTTCATTTCCGGGACAGGCAGAGAGGACATTTACTTACATACTACTTTTACTTATTTTTAGTTGGTAGTTATTGTAGGCCTAATTCAAAGTATTCATAGAATCATATAGCCGCATATAGTTTCATTTTCACACTCTTGGTTACGCGGGCGACTTCAGAATAATTTAAGGCAGTGGTGATTTACGTGAATGTTCGTTATGGTTATATATTATGTATATCTAGGGTTCCACTGCCGGGAATATATAGATAGATCGTCAACTATGGTCATCTTTGTACGAGTTGAATGGTTTGATGTAAGTTGTATTATTTTCAAATTCGAACAGTTTTTTTTTAATCTTCTTTGAATACCATTCCCTATAAGTCTGATTTGAAAATAAGTCAGTTACGATCTTCATATTTGGGACCATTTTTATTCCTTATACCGGTCAAACCGCGAACTCATTATGACCATTATCATGAAAGCCCACGTATTATCACGGGCAAGTACGGAACTATACCTCTAAATTATGTGTGGCGAGACACGCACTTGGCCAGTTTTTTATTTTTTTAAATCCACCGCTGAACATGGCCTCCCGCATAGATAGCCTAATAAAGGGGGGATTTTTGCCACAGTAGCCAAGCTTTTAGATTTTAGGCAACCGCAGTTTTTTTATTAATTTGAGTTGTTATCATAAGGATGCTGCTGCTCATATCCTATTTCAGTTTACTTTTACTACCGCTTATGACACTCGCGGATACGGGGTAGTAGATATTTTTACACTGCCACTACACAGTTTTGTACTTCATGCATTTGCATATATTAAATATAGGGTAGTGGATATTCTTACCCTGCCACTACATGGCACGGTAATGTAGTTCATACATTTATAATTGGACCTGAAGTAATTAAATTTCAAACCGAGTTAATTACCCACTTACTCGGCTTTTTAATCGAATAATAAGATTGCATGAGAACGAAGTCACGGCCACGACTAGTATTAATTATCTCGTCATGTCTATAAAATACCGGTTGGATTGAGAGTGGGCGACAGGTTGCATCACTCTAGCCGTCTAGTGTCATATCGATTGGTGGCGTGGTAGAATTGAAGGTATATTGAAAAAAAACCACGCTTCCATACAGTATAAAGATCTCTGTAGGCGTCGTGCGAAAAAGATTGCGCTAAATTCATTGTACATGGTAGTAGTGCTAAAATAGTGTCGTGGTTCTGTCCGTTGTGGTGGTTGTTCTAGTGGAGGCAAGGAAGATGATGTTGCCGAGAGTCTGCCTTGTGTTACATTGATATGGGTAGTATTGTTGATGATGTGCTTACTTTGGTGTTATCATGTAATTATGTCCTTTTTTAAACCAGTGTCTAATTGTGACTTGGACATATTACGGTATGGTCAAACTGTAATTGCCTATAGGTACTGAATGTGTATTGCGCGTTACGCTATCTTATTACGTAAACAAGAGAGCAAGATTAATGTCCGCTCTCACACTTTTACTATTTTTCAACCGAATTCAAAAAAGGAGGAGTTTCTCAGTGAGACTGTATTTTTATTATAAACTTTATACTTATAGATATAAAGCATAGTAAATGCGTTATGGTACATTCTACCAGTCAACTCTGACTGAGAAAATGCGGCAAGTGTAAACAGCTCACTAAACCGATCGACTAAACTTAACCGACCGACTGACTGAAGCAAAAATAAAATAAAAATCAATAATGGTAGATACCTATTTTACAATATTTTTACTATTATTATTTGAAAATCTAAGATAGCATGACCTTTCCCAGACTGATATCTCTTTAAGACAACACTGAATAGGCTTCTTAAAGGTAACGTACGATCGTCTAATTTAACGCAACTAAGGTCATGTTACAATTAACTGACCTAATAATATAATTATGCTGTAATAAACCTCGGCTCTCTCTTTCAAGAAACACGATAGTTTCAAACTTATAAGTAATAAGTGATGTTGCCTAAATTTGCGTTATGCGATAAAGATCTATGCGAAACATTCTATATGGGCAAATTTATGTTTAAATTTAGATATTTATTAAAACCATTTTTAATACCTAAATAGATATTTTATTACAAGATTTACTGCAGTAAGTACTTGTTGAAACAATGGCATAGCTCGCTGGACACAAAAAGTGTTTTGTTTATTTGGGGGCACGGCAGTGCCCCCGCCAAGTCGAGCAAAAAAGCGGCACGGCCTTTTCTCGAAGCAGTTCAGGCCATTTTCGAAACCCTATAACTTCGCTGTGGATAAAACTAGAAGCCTGAATTTTCAGTAAACAAGTAGGCATTATATAATCTCAAAAAGAAATGAGATGCCATCAAAAACATAACTTGTAAAAAAAAAACAAATCTCGCAACTCAGTTCTTCTACCTTAAAAAGTTGTGAGATCCATGTAATACCAAGTTAGTTAATTTATTCAATCCCTACTTAAGGGTTATTCTGTCTTAAGTTATTACGTAATTAGCTAACTTAACAACATATTAGAGTGACCATATCAATATTAAAAATCTTTTGTTTAATAAATAAATTGACTTTGCAATCACACTAAAAAATCTAATTTAATATGATATGTATTATTTGAAAGATACATTGTGTTTTCATGCGATGGCCAAGTCAATTTATTTATTTAGAAGATAAAAGATTTTTAATATTGATATGGTCACTCTAATATGTTGTTAGGTTAGCTAATTAGGTAATAACTTAAGACAGAAAAGGTGATGAGAATCACCGTTTAAATACCTTTCTATGTGACTTTTTTCAATACTCAGTGTGGCTCAAGGTGTTCTCAGGATTTCGTGTTACTAACGCATCTAGAAAAGCTAAAGAATTGTTTGCCTCTTACACCATTGTGACCTTAATTTAAGAATTTATGGAGTAAAAATGGCCTAAAAATGCAGTTACTTTATCCAAAGGTAGAATTGTGAAAGTGTCGTCTACGTACCGCTTGTTGAATCTTGGTTTGAGGGGAGAAGTAAGCAGGGCTTTCTCCTTAAAGTCGCTTAAATCGGCGACAATGGGAGATACAGGTGAGCCCATCGCCACACCGTCTACTTGCTTGTAGAACTAGCGATAAAATCCGTAAAAACTTATTTTATTTAAATGCGTAGTGTTAGTGTCAATATAAAAAATCATTATCTCTATACTATAAACCGAAACACAGCAGTGAACTTATTGCTATTTGGCGGCTAGAATGTGTAAGAGTTCGAATGGGTAGATATACCCATTCGAACTCTTAGGCCGCGTTTCGACTACATCAACCCGCTACGCGCACGCCACGCGCGTCAGCACCCGCGTCTAACTCGCTTTGAAATTTGTTGCATATAATTTGAGTCTTATACTTACTTACTTATCTTCACGCACAATCCCTGACGGGGTAACCAGAGAGAACAGATCGCCAAGTGTCACGATCCTTACATATTCGCTTCTTTCAGATTCATTATCTTCTTCATACATGCACGTCTAGGTATCCGAGTACTCTTGACCCTCCCCTCTTCGAGCAATTTGCTCACATGGTCTTCGAAAGTTAGTCTCGGTCTACCTCGACACTTTTTAATATTAACTTTCGCGCTTTATATTTTCTTCACCATTCGGTCTTCACTCATTCGTTCAACGTGCCAAAACTATCGAAGCACGCCCTTATCAATTTTTGTGATAAGGTCATCTTTCAAACCTACCATATTGCGAATCTCTTCCTTTCGCTTTCGGTCGGCCATGGTAACGCCGCACATTTTACGAAGAGATCGCATCTCCACTGCATTCAACTTGCTTTTATGCTTCTTCTGGCGTACCCAGGTTTCGCTGCCATATAACAAAGTCGGTACCAACACTGCGTTATGTATTGCAAGGCGTGCACTCTTCACTACGCCTTGCCTTTTGACTAACGCAATCAGGGCACTATTGACTTTGTTCCCGGCAGCGACATGCCTGTCCACATCTAAATCACACCTTCCATCCCGGCTAAAAGCACTCCCCAAGTATACAATTTCATTTACCTGTTCTAGACATTCCTGATTTACTCATATTTTACACTTCGTTCTCTCTTCTTCCTGTCAAGCTTTTCGACTACCCTCGCATGATATTTTTCCCTAGTATCCGCTTCCTGAAGCTTTCAGCTTCGGATGCGACAGACCGACTGTGGTTCTGTTACTGCCGTCCGGTAGCGCCAACCCGCGAACAGACCCCTAAATCTAGTAATCGATAGATAGTGATCCGTTCCCAAGTCAGCACCCCTGAACACTCGCGTATCCATCACCTGTTTTCGCAGTCGGTCATCCACCAGGAACAAATCGATCATACTTCTCTCATTCTTTCTTTCTCTAGTATACATATGGATTTTCTTGTCATTAAACATAGTGTTTGTCACAAGAAGACCCTTTTACCTTGCATACCGCCAGTATAAGCTTGCCATCATCATTAACCCTTTTATCCAAAAAAAAAAAATTTTTATCCAAACTTTACAAGCACTGACTTGTATCCTGGTCGAGCGTTACCTACCCATCCATTCAAATCACCACATACAACAATTCTTTCGTTTCCCCTAGCAAAATCTAGAACTTCTCTTACATTCTCCCAAAACTCCTACAGCTCAGCCCTAGACGACGAAGCTACCGGCGCATAAACAGCCAAAAGGTATAACTTCGTCAGTCCCAATTTAAAGCAAACCCAGAGAAGTCTTGAGTTCACAACCTTATATTCAGTCATAACATCGACCAACCGAGACGACAGCAGCACCCCCACTCCCTGGCTGGCGTTCTTGCTCTCCAGGACTCTGGACCATAGAGCTAACGCCCCGCCAGGGAGCTCTTCAGTACCACTGCCCTTCCGTTTGGTCTCCGACATACACACGACATCTAATTCTCTTTCTTTCATTATTTCGATCAACTTATTCGTCTTATCTCTCACGCCTCCTCTAACATTCTACGTGCCGACTCTGCACTCTGGCCTCCACCTTCCGCCGTGTCGGGCTGTGCGTGACGGGTGGCGGTCCCCATCGCTGTTTTGCGCGCTGCATTCCACACCAACGGGGATGAGCTGGTGTGCGTCACCTTGGGGGGACGCCCTAACCCTCGTTGGCAGGGGTGCGCAGCTGTGTAGAATTGCAGCCCTGAAAAGGGCTGGCAGGGGTCGCGAAGAGCACGCTTCTACAATGACCCCCGAGTCTTATGACAAATCAATAAGTCTGAAATTGCATTTATCGACATTCAACCGCATACGCCTCGCACACGCCACGCGCCCGTCTCGTTCCCGCTCCGCGCTGGCCCCGCGCTGGCCCCGCGCTCGCCCCGCACACACCCTGCCCCGCTACGCATTGCTAATCCTGCAACAAAGTAACTCCTGCATTAGAGCTACCGGCTCGCAGTAAATCTGATGGAAAATGGCTACTGATCAAAACTGTAAGAAAATATTTCCTTCATTTACCACAATTCTCTGTAAGATTCGATAAATTATATTATATTCAAACTTCCAAGTATAGCAAACTCCCTCTTATATGCCTCGACAATTAATTTTATTTACAACCTCAAGCTACATGAATGTGTACTCCTGAACCTCATTAAATAATGTTTATGAGGCACTTGAACGCCGTTATGTAGTTATAATGAGAGTCGGAATTCTTCATACTTATCTCAAAACTTCTGTTGAATAAGTTAAGGTACATAAGATAAAAATAATAAAAAACTGCGGTTCACAACTCGCCTGCCAGGCATGACAACTATGGGGAAATCCTCAATATGAGCCAATCTACAGAAAAGGCCTATGTTCATCAGTGGAATTTTATACACTGTAATGGATGGATTGATCGATAGTTATTTTAGATTGCACTACAATTTATTATTCTATAAAGTGAAGTGATGATTCCGCAGCTGAATATAGGATTTCCCCATAAATTACATCATAAGGGACATATTCACTGTCTCACTTAGCAATCGGGTCGGCAATTCATCACCATCATTATCATTACAGCCCTTCATAAGTGCACTGTTGAACATAGGCCTCCCCCAAGGAATGCCACAAAGCACGGTCCTGACCTGAGCCACTTGCATCCATCGACTTCCTGCATATCTTACCAAGTCGTCACTCCATCTAGGGTCGGCAATTTCACCAATTTATTATTTTGATTTGCTATTAGGTAGATACTGCTGCCTATCACCTTCATGTCCCTCTGTCGCTTATTCCACATCCACATGACGATACGGTCACTGGGTATTCTTACACCGCCCATACACAGTCAGTATAGGTAGACACTATTGATATCATCATCATCATTACAGCCTTTCATAAGTCCACTGCTGAACATAGGCCTCCCCCAAGGAATGCCACAAAGCACGGTCCTGAGCCACCTGCATCCATCGACTTCCTGCATGTCTTACCAGGTCGTCACTCCATCTCGTGGGGGGTCGCCCTACACTTCGCCTACCGGTACGAGGCTGCCACTCGAGAACTTTTCTTCCCCATCGGTTGTCGGTTCTTCGAGCTATATTGCCGGCCCACTGCCACTTCAGCTTACTAATCCGTTGGGCTATGTCGGTTACTCTAGTTCTACTGCGGATATCCTCATTTCTAATTTTATCACGCAGAGAAACTCCGAGCATATCCCTCTCCATAGCTCGCTGAGCGACCTTGAGCTTCCTGTATATATAAATATACAGTATATAGTATATAGTTGTATATAATAAATTGTTCAGGATTCTCAGCGTCTAAGCAGGGAAGACATTTCACGCTTATAAATTTCCAGACCCCCCCTAACTCGTAGAAAAGAATAAAGAACCCAACGTTAATATTTTGATAAAACAATGGCAGCTAAAATGATTTCATTCTTAGATAATATACAGGAAAAAACAACTTCACTTTTATTTGGTTATTACTTGCTGGCTCGGCAGATATGGTTCTGCTTGCCTGGTAAATGGCGCATTGCGTTTCACTCCGAACTGACCCTGGATATCTTACAGTGAAATGATAGAATTGTATAATAACTTTACCACAGTTCACACATCGGTTTAAGATTTTGTGATTTTGTTTTCCGTAAACCATCATAGCATATAGAATAGAACAAAATTATAGAATTTGTTCATAATATGACCACAGCCCTACCTATCAGATCCTACTATGAACCGTCGTCTCGTCAAACGAAATATCCTGTGTGAATCACTAATTGACGCACCAACGATTATCTTATTTATTAGGATAGGTATGCACAAAAATAGTATATTAAAGTACAATTTTCTTATATACAGGCGTGCACAACATTTGTGCAGTATGGTTTCTGATGATGGTAGTGCTGTTAGCCTTTTCGCTCTTACAGCTTCATAGGTCTAAGGGTGATTTTATATTATTCCCAACGTTACTTATGTAACGAATTTCATCTATGACAGTTTCAGTGCACGTCAATGAGTTATATAACAGCGGTCCAAACAGGGGGTGGCAGGCCCTGGCTCTGAAGGTTAAGTCATATCGTTCGATGTTTTGGGCGGAGAGTACCGCCCAGGGACGCAGATGTTCGATGCGTACACGGTATGGAGGGGTGTGCGGTGCGCCTGTCTGTGGACTCGTTGCGTCCCATTCGGTGTCCTAACAGTGTTTGTGGCTCTAGGTGAGTGTGTAGTATTTGTGCTGACTGGCCAGCGACATTTGGGTCCTCAGAATTTAGCGGAACTGGGGGTTCAATTAAATCATTAGGAGGCTTCCGGAGACTTCCTGTATCATTTAGAGTGGGGACGTTGGTGTCCGCGTTACCACTAGCGGGTTGGGATACGTCTCGGCCCACTCAAAGTAGCGACGAGTCATTTCCTTGAAATATTCAGAGATTTTCGAAAGTTGACAGTCTCTGTGCAAGTCAGAGTTTCGTTATTACCACCAAACTCCAGTAACAATGCGAATGAATCTATTTTGGGGGCTTGGAGATCAGAAAAATTTCATTTCGAATTCGAAAGCTACGCTTGCATAGGATATTATAGGTCAAGGTTTGTAAAAATGGAACTTGTATCTTCGTATAGTTTGCTCTTGCTGTTAACTAGCGGGTGGAGGCGAATAGTAGCGAATTTGGTATGAACACGAACAGAGCGAATATGTTTTGCTAAGGTAAAAACGTGATCAAATGTGATCACTAGGTATTTGGCCGTCGTTTACCATAGGAACTGGCGGCCGAATAGGGTCGTAGTGTCTAAAAGTTTTGATGGCTTCTACGTATACTATGGTAACCCCACAAAATGGCGATTGTTATGTTATAAGTGATTTGAAATTAAATATTTATTTGCTATCTACCGCTTTAACAAATATTTTAATGTCTATAAAAAAGACTCCACGTATGTATAATCGTATATTATAGAAGCAGGCATAGTATACTGTCGTATTATCTTCAACAATCATTTACGGAGTAAAGTCGAGCGGAGGCAGAGTAGCCGCGCTTATGGTAACGATTTTATACCCCTCCGGTCACGTGGTAAAAAGCTAACGTGTCCGTCTACTTTGTCTACCGTTTTTTTAAATTACAAATTACCATTCTGTAATCCATAGATCTTTCATAAAGTAAGGAAACAAGAAGTTCAAGGACCAATATAAACGAATGTGTATTCAAGTTTCATGCAGCCCTAGTACATTACCATTTGTGAGTGGTACGTTCAAACACGCTCTGGTAACCCCCAATAGCCACGCCCGTGTTTCTGTGATCCTGATCTGGTAAAGACTAATATTCACGCTTGTGCTTGTTTCCTGTGAGTACTAGTTTATAAGTGGTACCAATTTAAGGAAATAACCTTCGCACTGTATCTTAGTGAGCGTCCTTATGATTTTATTCATCAAAATTGCTACTCATTATCTAAAGATTTGAGATATTCCTGTTTGCCTGGTACTATGGACAGCCAATTAAATAAATCTCTCTCGGAAAACGACGTTCGTCAATAGAGCAAAGGGAGAGAACTGCCCCGAACTTTTCTTTTTCTCACAACAAGCGAAAGAGGGAAGTCGACATTATTATGAGACTTTGGCAGTCTTAAAGAGGAAATTAAGAGTATGATATCCTCCGCAATGGCAGTGTAAAAACAAGAACTTAAACAAATTACTAACACTTTAAAATATATTCAATAATCAAATAATACCATTGAAAGTTCAATTACATTTTTAACTGCGCAAAATGAAGAATTTCGGATAAAAATAGAGCATTTAGAAAGCAAGGTAAAAGAGGACATAAGCTATATTACTCTGTTACAGAACAAAATTGAATACATGCAAATGAACAACCGTAAAACTAATTTTGAGATTAATAACGTACCTAAAAAATCGGGTGAAACCAGAGATCTCATTACTATGGTAACATGTTTGTCGAAAAACATTGGGTGTAACTTAAACAATACTGATATCAAGGACATCTATAGGCTGCGCAGAAAGCAGGATAGATTACGCAATACTCTGATTGTAGTCGAAATATGTTCAACACTTATTAAATTGGAAATATTGAAAATCAGCAAGGCCTTTAATATCAAACATAAGATTAAGCTATCTGCAAAGCACCTGGGATTTCATACAGAAGAAGATACTCCCGTCTTTGTTTCAGAGCAGCTCACAGCAAAAGGCCCTCGGCTACACTTCCTCTCCCGAGATCTCGTCCGATCCAAGAAATATATATTTTGTTGGACAGCTAATAGTAAAGTTTATTTGAGAAGAGACGAAAATTCTTGTATAATAATAATTATATCTAAAGCACAAATTCAACAACTCCAACAGGATTCATGACTAGTTTCCGTATTAACCATAGAATATTTTTATAGAAACATAATATTAATATTTTTTTTGTATCTACAAATGTTCATTATGTTCTTTGTACACTTTATTTTAATAAACTTTTTAATTGTTTTTTTATTTATTGTCACACATTTCTATTGATACTATTTTATTGTCACACAGACCTCAGCATTACATTATACACACTTATTTTCATACTTTGCATACAAATAAAACACTATACTTATGTCAATTTGTCCTTTAATAAAACTTAAATTAAGTTTAGTTAGCCAAGTAAATGTTAAAAAATAATTTTCAAATATATTTGATGAGTTAGGAGTATTCAACGGTGAATTCATCATAAAAATTAATAGACAATCCTCAATATTTCATACAAAGTTCTATAAGAAATGCTTCTATTCCGTTATTACTTAAAGTTGAAGAAGAGCTTGTTAGATTAGAGCGGTTAGGTATTATTATACCAATAGAAGAATCTAACTACTTTGTTTAACCAATTGTAATAGTTTATAAATATAAAATAAACGTATTTGTAATGGCTACACAAAAGTAAATAAAAATATTAAAAGACTGGTTTATCCCATACCGAAATTCGAAAATACTTTAGCTAAGCTCAAAAGAGCCAATATGTTTCAAAACTGATGCTACATCAGGCTTTAATCAAATACGACTAGACGGGGAGTCAAGAAAACTTACTACAATAATTACCCCATTTGGTAGATATATTTATAATAGACTTTCATTTGGATTTAACTGTGCTCCTGAAAATTTTGGCATCAAGGTCTCTAATTTGCTTAAAGAACTAAAGGTAAGTATCCATATGGATGTTATTCTTATTTATGAACCTAATACAGAGGGTTATAATTGAGTTTTAATGGAAGTTTTATCTAGACTAACCAAGGAGGGAATAACCATTAATAAAAGTAAATGTGTATTTGGGGTGGAACAACTCTCATATAAGGGACATAGTATATCGAAGGAGGGTATTAAATAGAAACTGAGCATATTAGGACAATAAGTGAATTTAAGAGACCGGGTAACAAAAAATGATTACTGCAATTTTTATGTATAGCCAATTTTGTTGTTAGATTTATCCCACTTAAATCAACTATATTGGCACTCTTACTCGTAAATGCACTGTTAAAGGGGAGTAATTTATATATAGGTAGGGTGTTCTTCAAGAGAAAGTATTTAAAGATATAAGAGGTAGATTAGTAATGGCACCAACTTTAGCATATTTTGACCCGAATGTAGAAATAGTGGTGTCCGCAGATAGCAGTTCTTATGGGATAGGAGCAGTATTGATGCAGAAAGACCAATTGGGAAATAAAGTTGCGGTAGTATATGCTAGTAGAGCTCTCGCGGATTTGGAGAAGCACTATGCCAAATTGAAAAAGAATGTTTGTAACGTGTGTGGACTATGGAAAATTTAAAGGATTATGTTGTGGGAATACACATAACGTTAAGAATGGACCATTAGAATTTGATTCAAATCTTACATTCAAAATCAATAGATGAATTAGATCCCAGACTTCTTTGACTCGGGTTAAAGTTAATGCATTTTGACTATCATGTAAAAAATACACCGGGTAAGGATCTAACAGTTGCTAATAATAATCAAAACAATATCTAACAAATACCTGCAGTGTTACTCATAGTAAAACTATTAATAAAAACACTCCAATCTTAGCTTAGATAAAATAAAATTAGAACATAATAATTGTAGCATTTGCAAGCAAATCAAAAGCTATATGGTACATGGTTGGCGAAGCAAAAATAAAATTAGAGGAGAATTAAAAAAACTATTATCAGTAAAGGTATTTATAGTTTTTCAATAGAGGATGACATACTGTTATATAATTGTAGGGTTGTTATACCAAAATTGTTACAGAAAGAAACCTTTTTGCAGATTCATGAAGAATAAATGCATGTATATAAATGTAGGAAAGGGCTTAACAAACAATATTATGTATAGGGTTATCTAAATAAATTCAAGAATAAGTTCAACGATGTCCTAAATGCATAGAATCAAGAACAAATCACAGCGAAGAAATGAACATTGAACAGTTGCTGTGATCGACCATGGCAGAAAATAAGCTTAGATCTTTTTAAATACAATAATTTATGGTATGTGGTTATGACAGATTATTGTTCTAGAGTTATAAAGATTTTTTATTTAAGGGATATAACAGATATAACTAGATATGTAATCCCTGAAACTGTACGGTCAGACTGTGGTACTCAGTTTAAATATTTCTTTTATTAATTGCTAATAAGTATGGGTTGAATTCAATCACTATCAGTCCATAGTTTCGACAAATTAAAGGAAAAGCAGAATATGGTGTTAAAAAGGCTAAAGCCTTATTATCAAAATATCAGGATATTCATTTCGTTCCTTAATTTATAGGAATACCCCATTAGAGTCGGGTTAGTCCAGCAGAACTTATGTTTAATCGCAAGGTGAGAGACAACTTGCGAATGTTAAAAAGTATTCGAGACAGAACAGTGGATAAAAAAAAGTTTTTGGAAAATAGGAATGCAAAGAAATTGAAAGACGCTTGTTATTATAATAGGAGGCACAATCCTTAAAAATTTGAAGAATCAAAATAAAATTATAGATTATGTATTACAGACGTAAAGATTTATGCTACTGTTTCCAAGTTATATATAAATATATATATATATATATATATATATATATATACAATATATATCGTAATAGGTTTTGAGGGTCTTTCTATCACAGTCGGTACCTATTCGCCGCCGCCGCTTGACACAACTGTGGGTAAGTATTAGTGCCGACAAAAGCCGACAATACACATTTGTTTATGTTAAAAAAATACCTACCTATGAACACTAACTGATGTTCGTACTCCGACCAATGAGTTGTTTATTTATGTCTAGTAAACATTTGATCGCATCTTTCAATCACACTTTTCAACCATTGGACTTTCGACTGTGAACAATGTTGTTTATTGATTATGATACAATATCAATAGACAATATTCGTTACAAAATGTTATTAATTTGCATAACATTTGATTGTAATTGTAAATAATAATAAACTGCTAAAACTAAGAGTCAATACGAAAACATAATTCAAAGACGGCGTGTTTAAAATATGTGAATCAAGATTACAATAATTCTAAGAATCAAATATTTAACTTACTGATAGCCTAAAGCCTAAACTCTCATACAACGTTTTATTTTAATACATTTTCAATATGTCCACCACGGCTCCGTGGCGCAGTGGCTTAGCAGTTGTGTTGCAGCGCTAAGGACCGCGGGTTCGAATCCGCACGGAACAATATTTGTATGGCCTACAAATAATTGTTCCGGGTCTAGATGTTTCTCCTTGTCAAATTTATGTTTGTACACTGCACAACACAAGAGAAAATCCTAGTGTGGAGGTTACGTTTTAATAAAATAAAAAGGAAGAAAATAATTTAGAAAGCAATTCAGTGTCATTTTTCACTATTCTAAAATCGTTCACTCATAGAATTATTATTTTTAGGTTCTCGGCACTTGTTGTCTCACTAAAATAAACTAATGATTTAATACGTATTAATATTTAATACGTACGTAATCAGGGGATCTGGGAGGTCAATGGCCCGGCCGCCGCGACCTTTATAAGGGTACTCCTAAACTCTGTATTTGTAAAGACTTTAACATACTTGAAATAAGGTTCAATTTTCTTTATTTTCTATTAAATGACGGATTTGTATTAATACAAATAAAACTGCACTTTTAAAAGCCTTATTGCCTTGAGTTACGGTCCATTTCAGTTTGTATTGACTGTACAAACCTGTAGTTTCAATTATTTTTGGATAAAAAATTTCCTATATTAAAATGATAGAAATCGATTCAGTAAACGATTCTGAACAAACTACTTTCTCAAAGTGCGTTAATTATGTTACGTATATATAACTATAAATGTTTTAATTATATAATCAATATTAATATAAAATAAAACTGAAATTATTTATACAGTTAATATTGCGGTCCACCACAATTTTATATTTTAATGTAATGTAAATAAATATTTTTTTAATTTAATTTTATAAATTTTCATAATACTGGTAGATTTCCATAATGATTTCTTATATTTACGCAAACACTACACATTTAATAAAACTATTTTTACGGATTTTATCGCGTTTAATTACTTATTTTATATTCCGGACATTTCGGTTGCTTTCCAGCAACCGTGGGTCACGGGGAACTGAGGCGATTGACGTCCCGATGTCCGATTTAAACCTAAGCTTTTTAAATAATAATTTCAGTCCGATCTACGCAAATGGAAGTTAATTAAACGCGATAAAATCCGTAAAAATAGTTTTTATCAATGGAAGATTTCCTTTCACTTCCATAACAGTTTGATCGTGGTCCAAATTGAAAGTATCACAAAAACTGGCTTGATATAAATTGCTTCCGATTCCATTAAATGAAAGCCATTACTTACATCTGCCCAGCTTATTCAAGCAATAGCCTTTTTAAATGCACTGTGTTTTTTATTACTAGCTCTTTATCAGTTGATTTAAATGTATTGTTTAAGTTTTAAATTTTATATATTGTCACTTGTTTTATTATAAATGGAATACTACTGACGCTATTAACATTATAAATAGACCGTTAAATTACTCCAAGTAAGCATAAAATGCTTATGTTAAGAATAGTATACAATAGTGCTCGAACGTCGTTTTCAAATCCACGACTTTGTTCATTGTTTTTCTCTTTGTGTTAGGTTAATGAATTGTTTGGTTGTATTGAACGCTTTGCCAGTATTGCTTTTTTCTCGTCGCCATTTTTTCCGACTTAGGGTCAGTAATTATTGACAGGCTTTCCGCCTATTGGTTGATAGAGCATCTTAAATAAAAATTAAGGAGATACATGAGACCAATCCACTACATATTATAGCGTTAAACACACGGAGTGAGTAAACATGGTAATTAGAAGATTAAAACAAATAGTGGCGGTTGTTACATTATCCCTACCTCGTATCATCCCGTTGGTTTGTAAGAGGCGGCAGAGGGAAACTGAACGAGGAGATATGCAGCCTTATGTTGCTAACAACAGCTGTGCAAAAAAAGTAAAAAACAGCGTTTGGCAATTCGCTTGCCAAGCGTGGTTACTATGGCAAATATCCCCCATATAATACAATCTATGGGGGAGGCCAATGTCCAGCAGTGGAACTTTATAGGCTGTAATGGTAATTGTAAGGAGACCTAAAATATGTATTTGGTTTATAATATTATGTTTTGTAATACTCTTCGCTTTTTATTTGAAAAAAAAAATTATACTGAAGTAGAAAAAGTCTATAATGAAATAAATAAGATGCCTCCGTCTCGATATTGTAAAAGTTCGGGCAAAGAGCAATGAAAAGCTTCTTTAGTTTTAAAATTGCCTCTAGAAAATGGTTGTTGTAAATATCCTACATATTATGCATATAAATTCGTTAAGTAAAAAGTACTACTGGTAACTTCAGCCTTTTAATTTAATGTGTTTCTTTGTATTTTTATTTATTTCTCATTTTAGTGTATGCAATACAGTATTTTTTTTACTTTTTATAATCCGGTGTGCTTGACTACAAATTCATCTAGTAGTACGTGGTGATACAATCATAAAGTAACATTTTCATCTATTCAACAACTTGCCTGTTTATTAGTACAAAAATAAGTATTATTTTACAGTAATAAGTGTTTTACAAGCTTTTATTTAATTTGCTATTTTTAAATGTTTGTTCGTGTGAAATCTTGCTACAGAATTTTAAAGCAGTTATCTTTGAATGCAACCAGCGTTGTTGTGTCTTAACTTATATCGACCAACAACCTGGGAAAATCCTAGTGACGGTTGAAAACAAATTTGAAATGGCAAAAACAAGATGGTCGCCATACTAAACTTAAAGAGTTATAACCCGGCATATATAGGTCAGTAATAGTTTTGATATGGTGCTCAACAAATATTGTTGTAGGAACCGACAAGTGTCATCTACTAGCGGTGAAAAAAAATCAAGATGGCGGATCCATGAAGGCAATCAAAAACTTAGTTGCTCCATTCCAAAAGGTCTCATCATAACTTACAAACCGAGGCCAAATTCGGCACATCTAGTTCTCCTCGTCGAGAAGTTCCAGTAGCAGTCATCAAAGTACACTTTCAAGTCACTATCATGTCCAGAGGTAAGGTCTCATCATAACTAACAAATCAAGCCCAAACTCAGCACATCTCATTCTTCTTATCGAGGAGTTCCAGTAGCAGCCTTCAAAGTACACTTTCAAGTCATTCTATCAAGTCCGGAGGTAAGGTCTCATTATAACTAACAAAAGGAGCCCAAACTCGACACACCTAGTTTCTCTCTTTGAGGAAATCCAGTAGAATTCACCAAAGTACATCTTCAGGTTACTCCATCATTTTATAGATAAGGTCTCATCATAACTAACAAAACGAGCCCATACTCGGCACACCTATTTCTACTCATCAAGTATTTTCAGTAGCAGTCACGCAAGTACACCCTCAGGTTAATTCATCAAGTCCGGAGGCAGAGGCGGATTGATTCTCGACAGCGCCCTAGGCTAGCCTAGCACCTCATCGGCGCTCCTTTAGTGGCAATGTTACTTCTATTATAAATTAAAACTACTCGTTTTGCAAATAAACTATGTTATAATTTATAATATCGGTTTACAGAACTTTATTAACTCATAGAAGAACATAGTTAACTTATAATGACCTTATAAACAATTTACAAAAAATAAATTATAATATTTTAACATGTCCACATCGAACTTTTTCAGTAGTAAGCGCGTGAAAAAATGTTGTCGTGAATGTACTGATTCAATTTCGATTTAAAATGGTAAATGAGTTGTACTATTTTATATCATTAGGTAGTTTGTGGTATATTTGTGTTCCCTCTAACATTATTAAATTAAATATTAAAATATAAAATCACATATTTCGGAACTAGTCCATAATATACTTGATAAATACACATCAAAAATAATATATTAAATCTAAGTTATACTTACTTATCGTCACGCACAATCCCTGACGGGGTAGCCAGAGAGAACAGATCGCCAAGTGTCACGATCCTTACATACCTCTTTCGCTTCTTTCAGATTCATCATCTTCTTCATACATGCACGTCTAGGTATCCGAGTACTCTTGACCCTCCCCTCTTCGAGCAATTTGCTCACATGGTCTTCGAAAGTTAGTCTCGGTCTACCTCGACACCTTTTAATATTAACTTTCGCGCTATATATTTTCTTCATCATTCGGTCTTCACTCATTCGCTCAACGTGCCCAAACCATCGAAGCACGCCCTTATCAATTTTTGTGATAAGGTCATCTTTCAAACCTGCCATATTGCGAATCTCTTCGTTTCGCTTTCGGTCAGCCATGGTGACGCCGCACATTTTACGAAGAGATCGCATCTCCACTGCATTCAACTTGCTTTTATGCTTCTTCTGGCATACCCAGGTTTCGCTGCCATATAACAAAGTTATGATGTTATGATGTCAATTTTATTAGAATTACATAAAAATATTTTATTTAAATTAAATTCAAACCAATCTCATTTGTGTTTCTTAAATGGTGCTTGTAAGTGTTCGTGTCGTTTCGTGAAAAATATTTCGGACTGAATTATTAACTATTCCACAACGCACCATACAAAGCAATTAGTTTCAATCTTACTTTTTTGATGTGACATCTCCTTGTCAGTTTATCATCGAAATGCAGTCCTAAGTTTTGCTTTTAGTGCGAGCGGTGGATCATTTCATTCTTAATAGCTAGCGGTGCGTGCTGGGGGATTGTTTTGTTTTTAGCCGCAAATATCACATAAGATGTCGTGTTTGCATTAATAGAAGATTACTACGACACCAGTTACTATAAATATTAAAATTGTTTTGTGCTTCCTTAATAATTTTATTAATGTCTTTACCAAAATAAAAGAGACAGGTATTGTCCGTATATAAATTTATGTTTCCTGTTAACCCTATCTTAGTAACATTATTAACATATATTCAAAATAGCAAACCACCTAATTTTGTTTCTGGCGGTATGCCACATTTTATGAGTTGAGGGCTACTGCAATAATCTCCTATTTTTACACATTGAAATCTATTATTCAAGTATGATTCAAGAATTTTAAGTGCATTTCCCGTAAAACCCAAGTTCTCGAGTTTACGAATGAGGATATTGTGGCTGATTGTGTCGAATCTACATCGCTTTGTTGTCGATATTCCACGCATTAGAACCAAACAGTTTGCTTCTTGTTTTGTAATGCGTACAGCAAGAGAGTGGAATAATTTACCGGCGTCTATCTTTCCGTCCGAATACAATCTGGGCTTCTTCAAGGTAAGAGTGAATAGGCTTTTATTACGATAAGACAGTGCGATTTACCATCTACTGCATCACCACTTACCACCAGGTGGAATTGTGGTCAAGCACTGGCTTATAATAAGTAAAAAAAACGCCTTTTTTAAGTCTATGAAAATTCCTAAACAGAGATTTTTTGTGGTCGATATTTGTTTTTATTTTTGTGACAAGGTCTATGGTGGCTAAAAGTGTGTTCGATTTGTTTCTGAACGCATAGTGGGAGTTAGATATGAAAATTAGGTTAGATTATTTATTCGATTGTACAAAACTTTCTCGAAGACCTTGGATATTACGGGCAAGACAGATAATGGTCTATAGTTATTGGAATCTGTTTAGTATCTGATTTGTGAATAGGGGTTTTTCTTGAAATTTTCAGGCTATTTGAAAAAAAGCCTGTAGTAAGGCATTTATTTATGCATCGTGTTAGGTTTTCATTCAAATGGCTGGCAATATATTGAATGGATTTAGTACTTTAACCGTCAATACCTGTACTCGTGATCGTCTAGATCATTTATTATTTTAGCAACCTCATCTACAGTGCATGGAGCCATTCTCTTAATTGATCGATAGGAATTCCCTTTTCATAAGTTAAAATGTGTGTTGAATAAGTTTTGTACGTTTTTGGGGATTTGTTGTGATAGTGCGACACCGAAAGACGAGAAAAAATAATTAAATACTTCACATATTTTAAATCCATCGTTTACAGTTAAAGAATTAAACATAATTCTTGGGAGGAGCACAAATATTTTTGGCTATATTAGTAGCAGGGGTGTTTCTAAAATTCCATGTCTTTTTAGAGTTTCTTTGTTCATATTGTTTAAATTTGTTATAGCAGTATATTTTTTTGGTGTCCTTACTCTGTTACTTTCACCTACAAAGTTTTCTCTTTTTATCCGATCTGTTTTCTGTTGTTTCCATTGTAAATTTCCTTTGTGGATTTCTGTGATAATTTCTTTGTTAATCCAATCCTCTTTAGGCCAGTTTAGGATTTTTTCTTTAGTAGCTCTGCTTTCTTTAATACTTATCTTAATCAAATTTTCCAATTTCTCATATATGTAGTTTTTGTTTACAAAGTATGCTTAACTGACAGTTTTGTACAAAGGATTATAGTCTATAGCTTTTATATTTCTCGTGTTTTTAGTGCATGATTTTGCTTCAGCATTCAAGAAAAATCTGTTTGTGGTCGGCCATAGGTGTGTCTATTGTAGTAAAGTTGATAGGGGTTTCATTTAGTGTAGAGCAAGCGCCTAAGATGGATATCTTATTATCAGTTTCATGGATGCAATAATCTATGTGAATTTTATTCAAAAGGTTGTATCTAGATTCCAAATATTTCACTTAATAAAATTCATCATAAAGCAAATCTATGAATGAATTTACCCAGAATGATTCCTCTTTTTCTTTTCTCTAATATGGTTCTGAAAAGGTACTCAAAAAGGGGCCAGTGTTATTTTGTCCGGGTTGTAAGTAGCTCTTACGTGGAGTGCAATGTAGTGTGCATAAATCCTTAAGTAATGTTTACCTCTCTCATATTTTTCTTCTGTAACTTAAAATTTAAGGCTATTTGTGGATATATATTGATACTCCTCCCTTTTTGTCTGAAATATAGATATATGCATGCGCATAGTTTTGAATGTAAAATAGATTCACTTCAAATTTGGTTTTAAACCAGGTCTTAGTGAGGACCAAAAAATACACGGTGACTTCCACTGTCTTTAAAATACATTTTAATTCGTCAAATTTACCAGCTGATCGAATCCTTCTTACGTTGGCATAGAAAAATTTAAGGGAGGATTTATTTACGAATATGTTTTGGTAATCATACTCAATAGAGTGAGAGTTAGACACGTTGGTATCCATTATTGGTTTTTTGGCTGAGTTTTAAGTACACTTGGCACACCTTTTATAAATTTAATTTTGAGGTTAGACTCACCAGACTGGTCGCGTTGAATCAGCTGATAAGTTTTTAAGTTGTTAGTTTTGGCTTGGTATTTGATCTTGCAATTTCTGTTTGTTCCGTAGTAAGCACCTTACAATGTCCGAAAAATTAAAGAATACTTTTATAAAGACGAGATTTATCATGGAAGTATTTTCCCAATCTTACAGTTTTCAGAGGTTTTGGGTAATTGGTTTTAATTTGTGTGAATGTATTAATAACTTCGCTTGAGTCGTGTTGTTGTCTCATGGGTGCATCTTTATTATTTATTTCCGGAACTCGCAACAACACAACACGACGTTTTTCATGCGTTCACAACGCGTCTTGAAATTTTCTTTTTATGTTTTCATGTAAATCAGTATGCGAAGGTGTCACCTCATGATTTTTCAATAAGCTGACACCCTTGTCAAAATGTTAATCTTGAAAAGGGTGTCAGCTGTTTTTTTTTCTGTATTTCAGAGTTCTCGGTTTTGATGCTAGTTAGTTCCTTATGTATATTATACTTCGGAGATAAATTTCAGTTGCCGTATTTAAGGTTTTAATTTAATTTCAATCTTGACGTATGTTTGTGGTATCCTCTTCTTATGCTTTAGCAACATCTTTGAAAAATGCCATTATTTTCTCGCGAAACGAATTTATATGTACATTGTTATTTATATAATATTATTTTACATTTACTTAATACTCGAAATCCAGGTGCTTTATCTTTCTTTGGTTCACAAATGCATTATTCTCTTCCAGAGTTAGTGAATATAGATCTGGGCTTGAACTCTTTCCACTACCACTTATTCTTGAGCTGCTTTTCTGTATTCTGTATGACGTTTTATTGTATTCTCTATGACGTGTAATATTTTATTTTCTTTAATAATATGTAAAGAAAACAATGTGAAGAACTCAAGTGAGTACCCTGGGTGGTGAAGCAGGATCGTAGAAGTGACGTCGCACGATTAGGTATGTATCGTAGCAAACTCGTAGTCACGAAAATCGTAGCGGAGTGCTACAATGGAACGTAGTACGCTTGAGTCACTCAGTGTGGCACGGCAAAATTTGTATTGCAGCGAGCAGACAGCCCAGGAAATATCTCTGATGCACGCTTCTAGTTATCTTTTTTTATACGAGAGGGGGCAAACGAGCATGCGGTTCACCTGATGGTAAATGACTACCGCCGCCCATGAACAACCGCAACACCAGGGAGGGAATTGCAGGTGCGTTTCCGGCCTTTTAAAAAGGAGTACGCTCTTTTCTTGAAGGTCCCTAAGTCGAATCGGTTCGGAAAAATCGCTGATGGTAATCGATTCCACAAGGAAGTCGTGCGAGGAAGAAAACATCTTCTAAATCGCACAGTGGTGGACCGCCAATCATCCAGATGGTGTGGATGGTATCGGGAGTTCTGCCGAAATGTGCGTTCGTGAAATTCGGCAGCTAGGATTAATCCGAACGATTCCTCAAAGCACTCCCCATGGTAGATGCAAAAAAAATGCAAAGGGATGCAACATCTCTTCGCAGTGCCAATGAATCGAGCCGATTGGAAAGGACTCGGTCGTCGACGATTGGAGCCGCTCTGTGCTGGATGCGGTCAAGTGGAAGGAGCTGACACTGGGGAGCCCCTGCCCAGAGAAGGGTATTCCATGTGAGGCCGAACCTGTGCCTTGTAAAGTTGCAGGCGGTGTGCCGGCATGAAATACTGTCCCACTCTGCTGAGCACGCCAAACTTTTTAGAGGCCAATTTGGTCTTCTCTTCCAAGTGACCACAAAACTGCACGTCACTCGATATGTCGACTTCGAGGATTCCGATACTGGCTGAGGCAAGAAGGGGAGTGCCTTGAATCTGAGGAGATACGACAAAGGGGTTCTTTTTAGCGGTAAACGCACAAACTTGTACTTGTTTTGTATTATCTTGTGTGGGGCAGGTCATGGTTGCTTTTGTTTATTTGCTTTCCAGTGGGATATTGTTCTCGTATTTTGGGGAAGTATAGATTTATCGAAAAATTTTTTGCAGCACTAGATACTTTCTATGTGTACGTTTATTTTAACGGTATGTTTGCTGTTAAAGAAAATTCTGAACATTTATTCGAGGTGATATTACGGAGCGCGGTCTCAAATACAGAGGTACGATAATATTGTTTAATAATTGCAAAATAATAAGGATAGAATTACCCTTAAGTGGTGGGCATAAAAGAAAAATTTGATGAAATAGTTAGAGCGGTTAAGGAATAATGAAATACGATTTTTTACTTTTTGTTTAAAATCTTCCGCGCGCGCCCCTTTTTAACCTTGTGCCCCAAGGCACGTGCCTAGTTTGCCTAAAGTATAATCCGCCACTGTCCGAAGGTAAGGCCTCATCACATCACAGATATTAGTAATAATTCGCCATCAGATAGGCGTCACTGACGTTGAGTATATGCATTTTTCGATCATGTTTGTCTCACCCACCAACAAGTTGCCTTCAGTCTTTCAAAGGTCGGAACTATATAGAGATATATTATTATGTTGTTATATAAAACATCATGGAGAACAGACAGTCTGCAGCCCCGCAATGAAGGCACTCAACTTGGGCAAAGCTACTTAGCTTGTGAGTCAAACCAAGACGCAGGGAGCGCCATTGAGAATAGCGACCCGCCAAACAACCATCGCAGAGACGCAATGCTGCAGAACGCAACAAGCATCAATACGACTATTATCGGCCTTACACCATCCCAAGGTCCCAGTTTAAGGTCGTACAGTCCCAGCAGACAGCATCACCTGCAAAATACCACCAACGTGTCATAGTAACACGCCACAAAGACGTCAGTAGCCAAAACTCCACGCATCATAGCGCTATTGCACTAAGACATGGAGTTGAGTATGCTTGCTGCACTTAAAAGTACTACCAAACATATTTACCCCAATCCGAAATACAGCCGACGTATCATAAGGCTATGCGCTAGAACGCCGCCCACAAACGGTAGGGTTGTGCGATGTCCACGGGCAAGTCGTATTGCTACAACAAATCCGCTTACCACCGACACTAAGATGATATGTCTAAGAAACATCGATTAACCACCAACGTATCATAGTAGCACGGTACTAAGACGTCATTAGCCAAAACTCCACGTATCATAGCGCTATTGCACTAAGACATAGAGTTAAGTATGCTTGCTGCACTTAAAAGTACTACCAAACACAATTACCCCAATCCGAAATACAGCCGACGTATCTTAACGCTATACGCTAAGACGCCGCCCACAAACGGTAGGGGCGTGCGATGTCCACGGGCAAGTCGTATTGCAACAATAAACCCGCTTACCACCAACACGAAGATGATATGTCTAGGACACATCGATTAACCACCAACGTATCATAGTAGCACGGTACTAAGACGTCATTAGCCAAAACTCCACGTATCATAGCGCTATTGCACTAAGCCATGGAGTTTGTATGCTTGCTGCACTTAAAAGTACTACCAAACACACTTACCCCAATCCGAAATACAGCTGACGTATCTTAACGCTATGCGCTAGGACGCCGCCCACAAACGGTAGGGTTGTGCGATGTTTACGGGCAAGTCGTATTGCTACAACAAATCCGCTTACCACCGACACTAAGATGATAATGTCTAAGACACATCGATTAACCACCAACGTTTCATAGTAGGACGGTACTAAGACGTCATTAGCCAAGACTTCACGATCATAGCGCTATTGCACTGAGACATGGAGTTGAGTATACTTGTTGCACTTAAAAGTACTACCAAACACACTCACCCTTATCCGAAAGATAGCCGACACGAAGATGATATGTCTAGGACACATCGGTTAGCGAGTCCAAGTTTACCTCGGTTTTGGAGGCTACGAAGCAGCCTACACGCCACTATAATAATCCTTTTCAAGTCCCATTTCTTTCAATATAATGCTTTTACATATTTTAGACCTTCCACATATTTGCTTTATTTCATAGACCATACGATTGTATGTCTTATTCATATGGGACTTCAAGTCATAACTCTGTTATCATAATGCTTATGCATCATAGATACCTTCTATATTAATGCTTTGGTTCCTTAGACCTTACTATGATAAGTTCCTAATATGGGACTAGTCATTGTGCAACCTTAATACTAGCAGTCGATCAGCCGACAACCCCATATATATATGTACAACCTTGGGTATGTGTCTCCGGCAACGCCCCAATATAAGAGAACATTACAAGAACACCTTCATCAACTTTTTTTGATCCATCCAACAAATTTTGATCCATTTTTTCCTATTATATTACAAAGGTTATTTATCTTTATTATCTTTATTATACATTTCGAATATTTTAAGCAGACTTTTAATAAATTTAGAGATTTTTAGAGACAAATGACGCGTTAACTATACTATAATATTCAATATTCCAAATGAACCTATTTGAACTATATACTATTATTTGCATTTTAATTGTTTAAATTATAATTTCTTAGACATTTTTAAATGTCTTTATAATTAATTTAATTATTGTTTATTAATAATAATTATGAAGTGTCACATTCCCAAGCTTGGCAAGCGGGTTGGAAACCTCAGTTTTTATTGTAAGTCGTTATTTGGAAGACGCTGCTGCTCATCACCTCATCTGTTCCTCTTTGTCCCCTTTTACGAAACCCATGGGTTTGGTATGGGGTAGTGGGTATTCTTACATCGCTACTGCACGGTACTTTCCCTGGTTATTTCTATTGATTTATTGTAATAAAATATTTAGAGCTGTTGCAATTATGATGAAAGTTCATTATAATAGCGTACAGTTTTATAGTAAGCTTTTTCAACAAAAGTAGAGTATGGAAAACAAATTAAAAATTTGATACCGAAATTTCTCCTTAGATCCTAATACCACACAGCAACAATGATAGAATGACAGTACGTACCAACATTTCAAGTGATGCCGAAACCATGCTAAGCTTTTTGTAAGAAGTACATTCACGCGCACATATACATTTCAAACCACGTTGTTGATTGAAATTTATTTTAGGTGCATATTTGCGTGGATTCATGTTCATACTATAACACTTTTTAGGGCGTTACTCACCGGCTACGATCATCGGAGAGTTAAGAGACTCGAGTATCAAAATAAAAGTATCCCAGGGGGCCTGTTGTTGGATGATTAGTAAATAAAAATTCCAAGTTACATATACAGACAAAAAGTAGTTTATTTCCTTCTAAAGTTCATACGGATAGTTCCAAATATCAAGTTGTCACTTTAAAATAGCACTGGGAACTGAGGTTTTGACTAACCTGGTGGATTACACAATATTACACTGTTTATGGTCAATCCCGCGAAGCAGTGAGGTAACAGATGTCCTCCAGGTGTACTCCGGTCGCGATCTCCAGACCGCCCAGTCCCAATATAGCCACCAGTTGAAGCTGCCTCGCCTCGTTCACATAGTTAAACTTGATAATGGACCATACTCAAAGTAAGGACTAAGGACCCCTATGATAAGACAAAAGAATCTATGAAATACCATGTACCGTTAATTAGAGCACATGTGCTTTTAAGAAGACAAAAACATTAAGTACTTACAATTTATGGGATGATGTGTTTCAACACATTAAACTTCCTGTAGACATTGTGTTTAAGAGGTCGTACGTCCAAGTACTCGTCACTTTAAATTCATGTTCCGGCGTTTCGATTCAAGAATTATATATGTGCGTGTCCGATCATTACAACGGCTCGCTCAAAAAGACTAGGCTTCTCTTGGGCTACGCGCCAACGTCGATCCGTGGTAGGATTTCGAACTAACACGAAAGGTCAATTGCATACAATTAGCTAGCTCGATTCGTCAATATACGTTTCTAGTTACTTCGGACTTATGACGTTAGATGGCGCACTGATGTCTATTCATCGACTGTAATAATATAAATATGCTAAAATAATGTACACGAAAATTTTCGTGTTACACATCCCCTTTGCTTGGGTTAAAAAGTTCTTCGTAATGAAGATACTTATTCCGAAGACATCTCGTTCCACCTGCAGAACAACGCCTGAATACCAAATACAGTGAAGAAGTTGTAATGTGTCTCTAATCTAATCTGACTAAAAATATTCGCACGGATAGTGAATTCCAAGTCACCCATGCACCAACAACTAACAAGTACCAAGCCATCACTTAATCACTTAATTACGACGTTTAATCTTACACAAGGCTCATTATTGCTCTACTTATTACCTAATTTTCATTTCTGTATCTGTATACCTAGTAACATTATATTCCACTAAACAATTTAACCTCAAAATGAAATTACCTACTTGTGTTGTAATTTAGAAAATACTACACTAATTGTTATACCTATATTAGTCTAATGGCATGCAACTTTATTTACATTTATTCCTACATGTTTTTTTTTGCTATTAAAAAACTACCTATGAATAATTACGTTCCCGAATCCTACGCGCGAATAGTCTATTACCATTTATGCGATGCGTGACGTAACATCACGAGACAGAAACGAATACCTACAGTGTACTAAGCCTACACACGATGTTTACGTTTCGACTTGCCTTTTCTCTAAGTAGTCGAAAAACGAACGTGTTTTTGTTTATTAAGTTGATTAGTTAAGTGATTTGCAAATCATATTAAGTATTAAGTTAAGTTAAATATCTATCTCGCATTAAGTTAAGTGAATTAACGTTTAATCATATTAAGTTAAAAGAAGCGGCTAAGAAGTAATGCTACGCACTGACTGGTAGGCATTTTCTTATAAAATGTCCAGAGTGCGGGTATAAAAAACAAGTTCTTATCTAACTCGCGCCGATGTTCACAACATAAGGTGACCTACTAGTTATGTATCGCTCGTTCATCAATACAATCACAGCTTATTTATCTCAGAAAGTTCACCGGTGGAAATAAATTTTGAAAAATGTTTATTATTCTTACATTCTTTCACTCAATCATACTCTTCACTCACATTCTACAAAACTATTAGTCATCTTGTTTAAGGATGTCTTTAATGTGAAAATTACCTAGTGTCTTACCTTCCATGCTGGCTAAGGTATACACTAAAGGTGATAATTTCGCTGTTATGACACATTTTTGAAATTTTGGTGCTAGTTTAGCCGTAAATCTCTTTGAGGCATTAGATAGGTAATGGGTACGTTTATATACAATCTGACCTACTTTTAACTCAACATGTCGTTTTCTTAAGTTATAGTACTTTTCATTTCTAGAATGAGCATTTTTAATATGCTTTTGTACCTTTTTAAATATGGTGTCTAATTCCGCTAATTTTTTTTTGTATGCTTGTGGTTCACCGAGAGTTACTTATGATCTTTGAACTGGCTAAGTGCTATCTAAGCTGTGTGACATTCCATCTATTATGAATTCCCGTCCGTGCACAAGAAAATACGGAGTAAACTTAGTGGTATCATTCACGGCTGAATTAAGTGCGCATTGCAACTGTGGGATGTTCTCGTCCCATCGTTTATGCTCGGTACCTACATAACATGATATACCGTTAACTACGTTCCTAATCGCTCTTTCGGCTTGATTTACCTGTGGGTGATAACGCGGGTTATAATAGATATTCGGTACGTTACATTTATGTAACAGTGGCCTAAACTGATTAGACACATACTGTGGGCCATTGTCAATATAAATAGTTTTACATACGGCATGTACTAGGAACACTTTCTCTTCTATGAACTTAGCGACCGCAGCGCCTGTTGCGGTCCGTATAGGATGCAACATGACATACTTGCTAAAATAGTCTGTACATACAATTAAGTGAATATTCCTATTGCGAGAAACCGGAAATGGGCCTAGCAAATCGCAACATATGGCCTCCCAGGGTTTGTTAACCTCCTTCGGGTTTCCCATTAAACCAGGTCTAGCCGTGTTGACGCGTTTGTATTGTTTACATATCTCGCATTTTTTAACATATTCTTTCACATCTCGGTACATGCTGGGCCAGTAATAATTAAGACTAAGACGCTTGTGGGTTTTAAAGACACCCAAATGAGTACTAACTGGTTCATCATGACATTTCTTTAAAATACCTAACCTGTCTTCCTCGGGTACCACTAACTTCCAATTAAACTCCTTCGTTAACTCATATTTATTTTTTGAGTACCTAAGCAATCTATCGTCTTTTACCATGAAGTGGGGATATTTGCGAGGGTTGACCTGACAATCTTCGTATACATGTCTATACCAAGCGTCACTGGTTGCCGGCGTAGCGATTGCATCAACTTGAATCCTACTTAGTGCGTCTGGAATAACATTTAATTTACCTTTTCTGTGTTCTATTTTGAAATCAAATTGACTCAATCGCATGCTCCACCTGGCTAAGCGACCTGATGGGTTATTTAATTTGTAAAACTATAATAACGAGGCGTGGTCGGTTATTATTTTACACTTTGTACCTTCTACATAATATCTAAATTTCTCTAATGCGTAAATCACGGCCATAAGTTCTCTCTCCGATGTGGAAAAATTAATTTCATTTTTGGCAAGAGACCGACTGCAGTATGCTATGGGATGTTCTACCCCGTCATAAGTCTGGGTTAAGACTCCGCCCACAGCCACTGAGGAAGCGTCACAATGGATAGAAAAAGGCAAATCAAAGTTTGGACATTTAAGTATCGGAGCAGACACTAAAGCGGTTTTTAAGTGGTTAAATGACTCATCTGCCTCCGTAGTCCATTGAAAGCGGACATTTTTGCTAGTTAATTTATTCAACGGTTTACTAATTTTCGAAAAATTGTAAATGAACCTCCTGTACCAGCCTGCCATACCTAGAAACCTTTTAACCTCTTTAGCGGAAGTTGGAGTTGGATAATTCAATATAATATCTACCTTTCCCGGATCAGTTCTAAGTCCATGTTTGTCAACTAAATATCCCAAGTTCTTAAGTTCTCTACGGCAAAAGACAGACTTATTCATGTTTATAGTCAAGTTTGCTTCCCTGAGTTTTGCGTAGACCTTATGCAAGAGCTGCACATGTTCTGAGAAAGTGCTGGATATTATGATTATGTCATCTTGGAAACAGAATACTTTGTTGTTAAATTCGGGACCAAATAGTCTATCCATTAATCTCTGCATTGTGCTTGACGCGGAAACAAGGCCAAACGACATAATATTGAATCTAAATAACCCCCGGCGTGGCACTGTGAATGCGGTCTTATCAGCTGATTGTTCGTTATCATAGTTATTTGCCAATACGCAGCGGAAAGATCTATTGACGTTAGATATTTCGCGTCGCGGAGCTGATCCAATATGCTGCTTATATACGGGAGAGGATACGCATTAGGTTTGGAAACTGCATTTAATTTTCTACAATCTAGACAAAGCCTTAGGTCCCCATTTGGCTTCTGAACCATTACTACAGGTGAGTTCCAAGCTGACTGTGAAGGTGACACAACTCCCAAACTAAGCATTCTATCCCATTCTTTTTTAAGTGCTTGTTGCTTAGCAGGTGATAATGGATAGTACCTTTGCTTAATAGGTTTACTATCCCCTATGTCTATGACGTGATGAATTAAATTGGTACGTCCCAAACCTACTTTAACTGTGTTAATTGTATCAAACTGTTGGACTAAATTATCCATGATTTGTTTTTGTTCTATGGATAAAGACTCATATTCTTCAAGGCCTTTATTAAGAGAAACCGAATGTATGCTATTACTTATTGGTGACTCCGACTTTCGGTCAAACTGTACTTCGGATACAAGGTCACTCCCTAAGTCAAACACCTGCCAAAAATCAACACCTAAAATTATAGGTGAAGTTATTTGTGCAACAACATAAAAATTAATCACTCTGAAATTATTGTTAAATTCAATAGGTAAGGACATATACCCTAAGCAATGCAATCTCGTACCATCAGCAGTTCTTACGTAATGCTCAGTGTCAAACCGGTTGAGTTGAAATCCGTGTTCTAAAAAGATCAAATGCGCATTATTTCCAAGAATGCTACAAGTTGCACCCGAATCTAATAAGCCAAAAGCTTGTAAGTTCAATATTTTTAATTTTAAGTATGGTCTTATATCACTAGTATTTTTTTTATACAGAACTACCTCTTCATTATTAGACGTATAAGACCTATTTTTATTAAAGGTGTTGGACAGTTCCGTGTTAACTAGTTTTTTGAATTGCAATTACTACAATCTGTACGCTTAACACCTTTTAATCCGCACTTAAAACACACTAACAATTTCGAATTGCATTGATTAGTGAAATGAGTGTTTAATCCACGCCTCGAAGAGCCAGCTTCATTCAGCACAGAGACTTGTATACTGTGAGATCGCGGCGTTTGTTTATTTAAGTCCGCTGTAATTTTAAAGTTATTCAAGTTAGGTTCACTAAATTGTTCCGCACGCGATCGCGCAATTTCTAACTGTTTACAATAAAGTTTAAGTTTGTCTACAGAGGTTATATCATGTAAAGCTAAATCTTTCATGTACTCTGGTCTAATGTTATGCATCAATATTTCGAGTTGTTGTCTACTCGACAACGGGTGAGTGAGTCGCGAGAACATTCCCTGCATAATGGAAAGATAGACTACTATCGTTTCGTGTCTGGCAGCGTACACGCCTTATTTCATTTAATAGTTTATAGTCTAAATCGAGAATATCAAAGTCGTCCCTTAATCATTTCAATAATTGTGAATATGAGTGGATGTTATCCTTATTACTTCTAAACCAACATAAAGCAGAGTTTTCTAAAAGATCAGAAAAAGCTAAAAGTATGCGAGCTTTAGTAATGTTTCGAGCCTCTTTAAGTTCCTCAAGCCGTTCAATAGATACACGAACACACGTGGTTCCGTCAAATTTTAAGTTAAATGTATTTAGGTTCAAGGGTTTATCTTTCACATAGATCACGTTACTTTCCACTTTCTGGTAAGACGGCTGTGCCTGGGTTTCCTTGTATTCACTATCCGTGTCGCTATCTTCACCGTCTATGACACTCAAAATGCGAATCAAACGACTACGAAGATCTGACAAATGCGAACTACTTTCAGAGATACGAGCCAGCCTATCCATCAAATAATTTGCACGACGAGACAGTTTAAGAGTCAAATTGCGATCATCTACTTTACTTTATTAATTAAAGGAAACTGAGCATTAATATCCGTCAGGGATGCAAGCTTATGAAAAGAAACTGAGCTTAATTGATTCGTCATAGATGCAGTTTTCTGAATTGAAAGGAATCTGTGCCAAATAGAAGATCCGTCAGAGATGCAGCATTTAGAATTGAAAAGAAACTGAAATAAATAGGAAAATTTGAATTAAAGGGAAGATCTGTGGGAATTCTGATTAACTGATTGTGGGAGTTTTGGAAAAAAAACTAACTGAACACTATTTTATGACGCTACTGTACACAATGTTATATGTTTTTCCTTTCGGGGAAAGAATGTGGAGATTCTGGGCATTTGACACACACGTACATGCTACATACAGCTGACCATGAGAGAAGCACGGTTTTTCTAAATTGACACCCGCTATCTCTAACGTTTGCCCTTGCGCTTTATTAATTGTCATTGCAAAACTGAACTTAATAGGGAACTGCAACCTTTTGAATTGAAAAGGAAGATCTGTGGGAATTATAGGGAACCGTGGTGTAATAACATTTTCACCTTTTCCTACGCCTGTCAAAATTGTAGCACCGATTATGTTCCGTTCAAGATGTGTCACACGCAGCCTTGTCTTGTAACATAACCGAAGAGCATCTAAATTTAGCATTAGCATGACTGCGACGCCTAATTTTAATTGAAGCTTATGTGAGGGCACACCTAAACACTCTAGAGAATTTAGAAACTGAAACGGGATATGAAGTGCTCTTTTCTGTGTCCATAACTGTGTCTACTAACAAATACTCTGTTATTTCTCCTGCTACTTCGCTTATTATATCTGAATTTATTTTGTTAACGCTCTCATTTTTTAGTGCAAGAATCGCCCATTCACATAACCATTTGTCTTCATGTCAATCTCGGCGCTTATTATGTCGTCTATTTGGCTAGGCTGCAACTTCTCTTTAAGCCATATTAGAATGTGGGCATGCGGTAATCCTCTTTTTGCCATTTAATTGAATACATGAAGCACTGCACATCTCCGAAAATTTTTCCATTGTTAATTACATGCATTAATTTTTGTACCTTTAATCTAAATACTCTAGCAACTAAATCGTGTCTGTCAGTACTTTTCTGGTCCGGCATTAGCTCCTCGGTTATTTCTTTACATGTGGGATTGCAAGTAAAAGTAACAAAAATATCAGGTCTTCCGTAAGTTCGTACATAGGCAAATGCGTCTTGTGTGTACTCATGTAGGTGGCGGGGACTGTTAACGAATGATGAAGGCAGAATTACCATTTTACCTAAATCTCTAGGGCTTACATTGGCGTCGCTAGAAACTGCATCTTGTAATTGTATATAATTCTCAACGCGCAGCTTTTTTTCTACCTTTACATACATGTCTACCAAAAATTGATGAAAAAATTGTCTACACCGGGCTAAGAGGTTAAAATCATTTTCTCGCAACATCATATGATACGCATAAAAATCTATACATGATACGTTTTTGTTCGGAGTAGACTCCTTTGTGACCGTGTTAATGAGTGGAATTTGAAAATGATAACCCTCTTGTCCTTTGCAATAAATCAATGGGTATTACAGAGCGTCATAAAACTTGTGTGTATATGCTACCCGTTGCAACGTATCATCACGTGCTCGCAAGATAATGTCTCGTGAAGAAAATTGATCACCACTGATTTCGGCTGCTATTTCGTTTATCAAAGGTGCATTGTACTGCCTTTCATGCTCTCCTCGAGGGGTACGATTTGCGTGAATGACGACTTTATAATCCTCTTCAGGTAGGTTTCCTAAAGCAGTTTTAAATGTTTTCACTAAAATTTTACGTTCATGCAAGAATCTTTGAATTTTGAAAACTGTGTCTCTCTCAACTCCCTGGATGAATTGGCAGCGACGGTCTACCTCAATTTCTTCGTCACCCATAAAATGTACTTGTAAAAATTTATGCTGTTCGTTTTCAGCTCGAAAAAGTGAACCTATTCTATGATTAACTTGCCCTTGCACCGTAAATGTAGGCGAAAATCCCGGCATTATTATTTCCCGGTCAACTCCGAAGGACTTCATTTGAAAGCATGAGTTATATTTCCGCATCCTGTTTAAAAAGCGCCGCGACTCATTAGCATCACATAAAAAGAGAGTTTTCAAATGTTCTTCTGATTCCCCAAGTAACGGAAGATACACTTTGCCATTGGAACAACACATGCCTGCGGTCTCATCTTTCCATTTTAAAGCGCTGCAAAATCGACACGCCTTGTCCATTAGTCCAATAACAACTAACCTGTGATTTTTATAATCAATCAACGGATCATAATTGAATGTCGCGTCATTAAAAACCGACCAATTTTTTCTTTGAAAATTTTGTCAACGTTCAGCTTGGAGCTGTGCATTTGCATCTCTTCGCGCCTGTGTCTGTTCTGGTGTTTCAGACACCCTTATAGTAGATTGACGTTCAGCTCGCTCAATGAGTCTGTGTTGAGTTTCACCAGGTGTTTCCGCGGCTCTTAAGGCGGCCTGACGTTCCGCTTGTTCGAATAGACTTTGCTGACTTTGAGCAGGTGTTTCAGTATCTCTTAAAGTAGATTGACGCTCTGCCTGTTCAAGACGCCTTTACTGATTTGATCAGGTGTTTCAGTAGCTTTTAAAGTAGCTTGACGCTCTGCCTGTTCATGACGCCTTTGCTGGCTTTGAGACGGTATTTTGGAAGCTCTTAAAGCAGCCTGACGCTCTGTCTGTTCAAGACGCCTTTGCTGACGTTGAGAAGGTGTCTCAGATGCTCTAAAAGCAGCCTGTCGCTCAGCTCGTCTTAGTTCAGCATCTTCTATAAATTCTAGCGATCAAGCTAATCTTTTCACTTGTCTTTGAGAAGATACTCTTGAATGGCTGAACTTACGCTTGCGAGGCATTATGAAGCAACAAAGAACCTATTTATAAAAAAAACGTTGAAATACCTAAAAGGAATAAAATTTCCTTTTAAATATTTTTTTTAAAAAGCAAATCCAAAATATCCAAAAGGAATAAATATTCCTATTAAATATTTTTTAAAATAAAAAAACAACAAAACCAATTCAAGACACAACACGAATTCGAAAACCATAGCCAAAAAAATCGAATCAACTTAAACCAAATCACAAAACAAATCGCACAAATCCGAAATCGAAAGCAGTAGTCAATATAAATATAACCAACGAAAAAAGAAGTAAGTGTATAGGTACAGTATACACTATCTATACCATTAATATTCCTTTGAAATATTGTTAAATAACCTAAAACAACGAAAACCAATTCACGATTCTAAATAAACAAAATCCAAAATCAAAGCCAGAGTCTTAATATGTATAAAGGAATACCAACCAAATCAACAAAACCGATCCAAGAAAATACACAAATCCGAAAATGAAACCCAATATAAATCCATTCAACCTTAACCAAATCACAAAGCAAATAACAAACAACCGAAATCGAAAGCAGGTAGTCGAATAAGCTACGAAATAGAAACAATTTAAGGGTATAGGTACCGTATGCACTATAAGTTGACGCGCGGCTCAACGGCAGGTGTTAAGTACATGTTAGGAAACATTTCGTTACCGCGTTTTAAAAACCTAGTAACGACATCCAGCGGAATCAATTTAAACTATGTGTACCTTAGTGAAAAGAAACTCTCAAAAATTATTGTTCTTATAATTTTGCACAATTTTTCTTATTGTAATACCGATTCATTCATAACCACAAACAGGGTGTCCAGTAAATAGCACGACAAACTGCAGGGGGTGATAGCTAGGGTCACTACCTATCAATACAACACAATATATTTTCAGCAAAATCTTACGGATTTACAGTTTTAGAAAATTTTCCGAAAAACCGAAAAATCTCTAACTTGAAACAGATTTTTAAGCATCTCGTAATGAAAAAATCCTTTTCTAGTACTTTTTTTGACATCAAATTATTCGTGAATAGTTACTTTACTCATTGATAAGTCTTTTTTCTATCAAAGACAAGAATGTTTTCAAGAAATACTATTTTTGTTTAAATTTGCACAGAACTATTTTCTTATCACTTAAGTTTAACCTACAGTGGTGAAAAAAATGTATGTGGCAGTTTTGTACAACAAACTTAAAAAATAGCTTGTTTAATGGTGATTTTGGAAAGATACAATACTAGTAAATTTTTATTAAAAAAATACAAAAAAATAAGCTATTTTAGTTAATTAGAGCATTTTATTTTAAATGCAAGTAATGTGACGTCACATACTTTGAATTCGAATCGTTGTAAGATCGTACTACGGTTCGAATTATATAATAATTAATCTACAGCCGACCGGCCGGCCGGTCTGTAAATGACATCTGATGAAGGATAAGGTGATAGTAAAAGAAAAACAAACTTTAATAAACATTTATTTAAATAAATTACAATCAATGCTCAAATTTCTTCCCTTGTGCCCTAACACACGCTCGGCATCTTCTTAAAAATGAGCTTTTGAGTCTTCTCAGGCTTATTTCCGATATTTTTCTTGCTGCAATGTTAACCCTTGCTCTCAATTCATTGTCATTTTGGATCGGTTTTTCATAGACTTTGTCCTTCATGGCACCCCAATAAAAAAAATCCAGGGGGTTTAGGTCCGGAGACCTAGGTGGCCATAATATCGGTCCCAGTCACCCAATCCACCTGCCTGGATAAGCTTCATCTAAGTAGGCTCTTACTTCCCGGCCATAATGAGCAAGGCACCCATCATTTTGAAGCCACATCACCTCTCTTAGCTCACTCGGAACATTTTCAAGGAGCGTGGGTAGGGTTTCTCGTACAAACTCCAAGTAATTATTGGCATTTAATGTAGGTGGAAGCTCGATGGGACCCACAATCTGGCCATTAAAAATCCCACACCATAAATTTATTTTGAATTGGTACTGGGACCTGTCTTCTCTTGACACATACGGATTTTCTAATTACCAACTATATAAATTATGCAAATTCAAGTAGCCGTCCTTTCTGCAGGCTGACTCATCACTCCATAACACCTTATTAAAAAAGTTTGGGTTCTCCCGATGCATTTCAAGCATGCGGCGGCAGAATTGAACTCTTGGCAGGTAGTCTCTAGTTAAAAGAGTTTGCACGCGTCGTACGTGAAATGGATGGTATCCATACCTCTTATGTACTGAATGAACAGTGGACTTCGGTATCCCTGTGCGCCGTTGTATCGCCCTAACCGAAGTTGTCGGGTCTTGTTCTCGTTCCTGAAGCACTATGTCTTCGTCAACAACTTGAGGCCGTCCATCGCCACGTTGACCTGGGGGTCTGCCTTCCATGTAGGAGTTATGCACTCTGGTAAACATTTCATTGTGTGGATGTCTCCTATCGGGAAACCTTTCCCTGTAGAGGGTGGCAGCAGCTCGGGAACTTTGGCTAGCTTCTCCGTAAATAAGGTGCATCTCAGCATACTCTTGCTGCGTATAACCAGGAAAACGCGGCGGTTAGCCATGTTATAAAAAACAAAAGTCCAGGTGGTCGCCAAGTTGCGGAACACCAGTTTGGTTTCCGCAAGAGGCGCTCTACGTTGGACGCCATCATGCGCGTGAGAGCCCTCACGACGGGGGATGCAGTGGCCAGGGGGGGGGTTGTCTTGGCGGTGTCTCTCGACATCGCCAACGCCTTCAACTCCATGCCCTGGAGCTGCATCAGGGAGGCACTCCGGTATCACCGGGTGCCGACCTATCTCCGTCGTATAGTCGGGGACTATCTGACGGACAGGGCCGTCATCTACCCCGGTCGCAACGGTGAGTGGAACCGGCGAGAGATGTCGTGCGGTGTCCCACAGGGTTCGGTTCTGGGGCCGCCCCTGTGGAACATCGGTTACGACTGGGTGCTGCGCGCCGACCTCCCTACCGGCGTCAGCGTAGTTTGCTACGCTGACGACACGCTGGTACTGGCACAAGGGGGGTCGTACGAGGCGGCGGCGGAAACTATGACACGCGGGGTTGCGATAGTCGTTGAGAGGATCCGGCAACTGGGTCTCGAGGTGGCTCTGCACAAGTCCGAGGCCATGCACTTCCATGGTCCTCGGAACAGGCCACCACCGGGATCCTCAGTGATGGTAGGAGGGGTATCCATCGGCGTCGAGTCGACGTTGAAGTACCTAGGTCTCGTCCTCGACGGCCGATGGAACTTCATTGAGCACTTCCGACGTTTGGCTCCCAAACTGGAACGGACCGGGGCTGCCTTTAGGCGGCTCCTGCCGAACCTGGGGGGGCCAAACGCCTCCTGCCGGAGGCTCTACGCGGGGATCGTGAGGTCCATGGCCCTTTACGGGGCCCCGGTGTGGGCGCGTGGTTTGGCGCGGCTTGCCGTCCACCACCTAAACGCGCCCCAAAGGGTGGTTGCCGTAAAGATGGTTCGCGGCTACCGCACGATCTCCCGCGAGGCGGCGAGCCTCCTTGCCGGATTGCCGCCATGGGATCTGGAGGCGATAGTCCTCGCGCGCCTGCACGAATGGCGCGCGGAGGCACTATGCCGGGGGGAAACCCCGCTGCCGCGGCAAGTTGTCGCGCAGCGGACAGACCTCCGGCATGATCTCATGGCGACATGGAGAGAGCGACTGTCGCAACCCCGTGCTGGGCACGCCACTATAGCGGCGATAAGACCCCTCTTTGAGGAGTGGCTTGAGAGACGCCACGGCGTCCTCACCTTCCGCCTGACGCAGGTCCTCACCGGACACGGTGTATTCGGGAGGTTCCTGCACCGAATCGGGCGGGAGGAAACGCCCGGGTGCTCCCACTGCGAGGATCGACCAGAGGACACGGTGGAGCACACCGTGGAGGTGTGCCCTGCTTGGGCGGAGCACCGCCGTGTCCTCGTAGCGGCGATAGGCAGCGGCGACCTCTCGCGTTCGGCCCTGGTCGAAGCCATGGTCCGGAGCGAGACGGAATGGGATTCCGTCACCACCTTCTGTGAAGCAGTGATGCTAGCGAAGGAGGTGGCGGAGCGGGAGAAGGAAAGAGCAACAGCTTTCCTTCCCGGCCGCCGCGGGAGACGCCCCGGGCGTTGGGGGCTACGTCGTGGCCCCCGGCCACCGTAGGCGCGGGCCTGTGGACGGCGAGCAATGGGTAGCTCGCCGTCCGTCCGTCTAACGACGACAGGCCGTGTCGACGGCGCGTTTTGTTCCACGCGCGCCTCAAAGAGCTGTCAGCAGCGTGAAGGGGCCCGCAAGGGCCGACGCCTGCCGGGGCTGCGGGCTGTTCGAAAGAGATACCGCGGTTCCGGAACGTAAGGGCACTGAAGGAACACGGATGGTTTTTAGTCAGTAAAAGTCTGACACTCCCTTCCGCTCCACCCACAGCGAAAGGCGTCATTAGATGATTTTCCATCCGCAAAAAAAAAAAGGTGGTCGCCAAGTCGTCGTAGTGATCACAATAAAAAATCCAAATCGTAAGGCAAACAAAGTCCGGGGTCCAAGGCACAAAACAGTCGTCAGTACGAAACAATAATTTGTGAACACAGAGATGCGTTGCGCACGGTTTAAGGTAGCGTACTGACAAGTGTCGCAAATAAGGTTGAGAGTGAGACACAAAATCGCAATGCAAGAAAGAGCAGGATAGCACATGCGCTTCTTGTGTTAGGCAGTAACCGGTCGGGTCGGGTCGGTCGGCGAGCAGGCAAAAACCTTTAGTGATTACGCGTTCATGTCGCATTTTACGTGTCACAACTAGTTTTATAATAATTCGCGTAAATGAGCAGCTATTACTTATTCTCATAGTGGTTTTCGTCAAAATTACTTATATGTACTTCTATACTAATTTCTTATATGTACTTCTATACTACACATGGAATGAAATGGTTTTATTGCGTTTAATTTTAACTTTGTTAATTAATGAAGTTTCACCAAGTAGGGGACTGAGGTGTATGACGTTCTGATGTCATAGTTAACGAAAGCCACCTTCAAACTTTTTAGTATTATTTTTTAGTCAGATATACGCAGAACTAACTTATTTTTTTTAGTATTGGATGCCATGCGTGCTGTAAAATGCCCAAAACGGGAATTCGAAAGTTAGATTAGAATGCAAGTACAATGCAAGCAATTAGTTTGCAAGATGATGTTGTGACCAGGATTAAGAAAGGAATGCTTCGGTGGTTTGGTCATGTGGAAAGAATGAATGAGGAAAGAGTGACAAAGCAAATTTATGTTGCAGAGGTGAACGGCAGAGTCAGAAAGGGTCGCCATAGGCGAAAGTTTATCGACCAAATTGGCGATATGTTGAAAATGGGCCAAATCAAGTGTACCTTTAACCGACGAGCGTGTATGCGTAGGTATATGGATGTGGAGGAAGCGAGAGAGGTCTGTCAGGATCGTGCCAAATGGAAGTCCATAGTCTCTGCCTACCCCTCTGGGTGACAGGCGTGAGTGTTTATAGATATAGATATAGATATAGATTAGAATTACCTATGTTTTAGATAAATGCGGCAAGTCCTTCAAAAATTAGGTTTTATCCTAAGAAAATGCTGGGATTTTCTTAGTAAGGGAGTGATTAGGGTTTTATACAATGCACTTGTTCGCAGTCGGCTGGAAATAAGTGCAATAATTTGGAATCCTCATGAAAATAAATATATCAACACTAGCTGATACCCGCGGCTTTGCACGCATGGTCACTGGGAAATGAACTATCCATTGCTTTTTGAATTCAAAGAAAACTGAGTTTTATAGATTTGCAAGATATGCAGACATTAAAAGGAAACTGAGCAAAATTGATTCGTCAGCCTATTTAAATGTTTTGAAACGCAGCGTATAGGAAAGCATAAAAAAGCCTATTTATTCCAAATGGAAATGGGATATATTTTTAATTAAAGGAAACTGAGCATAGCTATCCGTCAGGTATGCAGACTTTCGAATAGAAACTGAGCTAAATTGATTCGTCAGAGATGCAGTTTTCTGAATTGAAAGGAAACTGAGCCAAATAAAAGATCCGTCAGAGATGCAGCCTTTTGAGTTGAAAGGAAACTGAGCTTAATAGGTCCGTCAGAGGTGCAGCATTTAAAATTGAAAAGAAACTGAGCTAAACAGGAAATTTTGAATTGAAAAAGAAGATCTGTGGGAATTCTGATTAATTGATTGTAGGGATTTTGGAAAAAAAAACTAACTGAACACTATTTTAAGACGCTACTGAACACAATGTTATATGTTTTTCCATTCGGGGAAAGAATACAGCTGACCATGAGAGAAGCACGGTTTTTCTAAGTTGACCCCCGCTACCTGTAACGTTTGCCCTTGCGCTTTATTAATTGTCATTGCAAAACTGAGCTTAATAGGGAACTGCAACCCTTTGAATTGAAAAGGAAGATCTGTGGGAATTTTAGGGATCCGTGGTATAATAACATTTTCACCTTTTCCTACGACTGTCAAAATTGTAGCACCGATTATGTTCCTTCCAAGATGGGTCACATGCAGCCTTGTCCCGTTATATAACCGAGGAGCATCTAAATTTCGCATTAGCATGACTGGGACGCCTAATTTTAATTGAAGCTTATGTGAGGGCACACCAGAAAACTCTAGAGAATTTAGAAACTCTACGGGATATGAAGTGCTCTGTTCTATGTCTATAACTGTGTCTACTGACAAATACTCTGTTATTTCTCCTGCTACTTCGCTTAATATATCTAAATTTATTTTGTTAACGCTCTCATATTTTGGTGCAAGAATTGCCCTTTCACATAACCATTTGTCTTCATGCATGTTGTTCGTTAAATCTAAAAAAACGCTCGCAATTAATTAGGAATGACTCTGTACTAAATTAAAAAAATCTCTCGTGGCATGCTTTAATTTCATCTGCAGGTGTGCCCTTTTGAATGACAGGTAAAGTTTGGCGAAAGTCACCAGCCATTAAAACCACCATTCCTCCCATTATATCGGTATTGCTGCGCAAATCCTGGAGCGTGCGATTTAGTGCTTCTACAGCTTTTTTATGCGACATTGTACTTTCGTCCCACACTAAAAGTTTGCATTGTCGTAGCATTATACCTCGTGCACTATTTTTGCTAAAGTTGCAGATCGGCAATTCTTCTTGGGCTAGATTCAGAGGGAGTTTTAAAACAAAATGTGCAGTTCGGCCCCCGCTTAGCAGCGTGGCGGCTATATCGGAGGAAGCTACGGCCACAGCAATGTTTTTATCTTTCCGTACTTGCGCTTATAATAAATTTTACAAAAATGTCTTCCCAGTTTCTCCAGGGGCATCTAAAAAGAAAAGTGCACCATTTCCCGATTCAATTTGTCCTAATACTTTGTCAAAAACTCGTTTCTGTTCGGGAAGCAAGCGGGGTACAAATTCGGTTACTTGCTGCTGCAAAGCTGGTATATCGTAGTTTGTTTCACGTATAATTTCATCACTTAGTTCACTTTCGGTTGTTCGCTGAGGGCTTATCAATCCAAAGTCGCTTAATTTTTTGCCTACCATTGCCATTACTTTATCTTCAAATTTTCCAAGTGCTTCATTATAAATGTGTTCATTGTATGTCATGTTCGCGTGAGTTTGCTGTAACCTTCGCAAAATATCTTCCGCCTTGTTGTCTTTATATTTGTCCCACAATTCATATGCATTAGATAGCCTGCAAGATGATATGAGAGTTGCATAAAGATCCCTAATTTTGGCTGGTGACTGATTATCGTTTTCTAAAAGATGCAGAGCTTCACATGCTTTTCTAAAAGTTGCGCATTCCTGACTGTTCACAGTTTTAAGGTCTTTATATCCTGTAGGACCGAAGATACACTTTGCCATTGGAACAACACATGTCTGCCGTCCCATCTTTCCATTTTAAAGCGCTGCAAAATCGACACGCCTTGTCCATCAGTCCGATAACAACTAACCTGTGATTTTTATAATCAATCAACGGATCATAATTGAATGTCGCGTCATTAAAAACCGACCAATTGTTTCTTTGAAAATTTTGTCGACGTTCAGCTTGGAGCTGTGCAATTGCATCTCTTCGCGCCTGTGTCTGTTCAGGTGTTTCAGACACCCTTATAGTAGATTGACGTTCAGCTCGCTCAATGAGTCTGTGTTGAGTTTCATCGGTTGTTTCCGAGGCTCTTAACGCAGCCTGACGTTCCGCTTGTTCGAATAGACTTTGCTGATTTGATCAGGTGTTTCAGTAGCTCTTAAAGTAGCTTGACGCTCTGCCTGTTTAAGACGCCTTTGCTAATTTGATCAGGTGTTTCAGTAGCTCTTATAGTAGCTTGACGCTCTGCCTGTTCAAGACGCCTTTGCTGACTTTGATCAGGTGTTTCAGTAGCTCTCAAAGTAGCTTGACGCTCTGCCTGTTCAAGACGCCTTTGCTGACTTTGAGAAGGTATTTTGAAAGCTCTTAAAGCAGCCTGACGCTCTGTCTGTTCAAGACGACTTTGCTGACGTTGAGAAGGTGTCTCAGATGCTCTAAAAGCAGCCTGTCGCTCAGCTCGTCTTAGTTCAGCATCTTCTATAAATTCTAGCGATCGGGCTAATCTTTTTACTTGTCTTTGAGAAGATACACTTGAATGGCTGGACTTACGTTTGCTAGGCATTATGAAGCAACAAAGAACCTATTTATAAAAAAACGTTGAAATACCTAAAAGGAATAAAATTTCCTTTTAAATATTTTTTTTAAAAAGCAAATCCAAAATATCCAAAAGGAATAAATATTCCTATTAAATATTTTTTAAAATAAAAAAACAACAAAACCAATTCAAGACACAACACGAATTCGAAAACCATAGCCAAAAAAAAAAAACAAATCAACTTAAACCAAATCACAAAACAAATCGCACAAATCCGAAATCGAAAGCAGTAGTCAATATAAATATAACCATCGAAAAAAGAAGTAAGTGTATAGGTACCGTAAACACTATCTATACTATTAATATTCCTTTGAAATATTGTTAAATAACCTAAAACATCGATAACCAATTCACGATTCTAAATAAACAAAATCCAAAATCAAAGCCAGAGTCTTAATATGTATAAAGTAATAGCACCAAATCAACAAAACCGGTCCAAGAATTTTTTTTATAGGATAATTGTGACAAACGAGCACACAGTCCACCTGATGGTAAGTGGTTGCTGCGGCCCATAGACATTTACATCTTTCCTCGTTTGCGAATCAAAATGAAGATGCGTTGTCACCCGTGCGGACTAAGATGGAATGCCTCATTTCCAGTAAAAAGGGCCTCCGGCCACCTGCACTCACCAAGCGAAACGCAGAGGTAAACCTCTACTTCACGCTGGTATTCTGTGAGGTCGTGGTACCACCCCGGTTCGAGCCGGCCCATCCGTGCGACAGCAAAAGCTGTCGCGTGGCTCTACCACTGTCAAAAAGGTATCAATACACAAATCCGAAAATGAAAGCCAATATAGCCTTAACCAAATCACAAAGCAAGTAACAAACAACCGAAATCGAAAGCAGGTAGTCGAATAAGCTACGAAATAGAAACAATTTAAGCGTATAGGTACCGTATGCACTATAAATTGACGCGCGGCTCAACGGCAGGTGTTAAGTACATGTCAGGAAACATTTCGTTACCGCGTTTTAAAAAACTTGTATCAACATCTAGCGGAATCAATTTGAACTATGTATACGTTAGGTAATAAGAACTCTGAAAAATTATTTTTCTTATAATTTTGCACAATTTTTCTTATTGTAATACCGATTCATTCATAACCACATATAAGAACTGTATTCATTTCCTTTCAATAAATATTACTAAGGCTTATTAATAAGGCTTATCAAGAACTGTTTCTACCACAGTTAAGTAATAGTTAAGGGTGAAAGCGTGACAGGTGGTGATAGTATTTCTGATCCATACATATAATCACGCCTGTAACCCTTGCGGGGTAGGCAGAGCATCAACGGATAACTTAATATCGTCTGAGAGGTTAACGCCTATTCTGTGAATTACAATGCACCAAAACGTTTGAAAAAAATCAGCTGGTGAATTTTATGTTTTTTATCGCTCACTTCCCGGTCCTGCGTGGAAAAATACAGATCCATACATTTCTTATCTCAATTTTGGTAAAAAGACATAATAATCCAGATATTCTGACCATCTGTGTTCGTCCATCGTACCGTCGTCCGTCTTGTAGAATCACGGTGGCGCCACCTAGCTGAATTTAATTTTGCAACATATTCGATTTTCCCACTGGAATGAGATGTTTTTCTGCGGAAAAAAGTAGCTTATGTCACTTTACAGCTACCGAACTATCCCCATACCAATATTCATGCCATGCCGATGCTCTGTTGCGACGTGAAAAAAGGACAAACTTTTGCAACATATTCTAATTTTCCACAGGAATGAGGCTGTAGAGTGATATCGCGGAAAATCATCTCATTCCCGTGGGAAAATAGAATATTTCCCACGGGAACGGGAATGAGATGATTTTCCGCGAAAATAAATAGCCTATGTCACTCTACAGCCACCGAACTATCCCCATACAAAAAATCATGCCATGCCGACGCTCTGTTGCCACGTGAAATAAGGACAAACAAACAAACAAATACACTTTCGCATTTATAATATTAGTATGGATTAGTATAGATTACCCTTTTGTTCAGTTTTTGTCTAATAAACATTTAAAAATCTTTTCCTCTTGTGCATAATCAAGCTATATAGTAAAATAATGTGCCAGCATTTTTCACGTGGTTGAGCCATGCTCAAACATGCAACAAACAAACAAATACACTTTCGCATTTATAATATTAGTATGGATTAGTATAGATTACCCTTTTGTTCAGTTTTTGTCTAATAAACATTTAAAAATCTTTTCCTCTTGTGCATAATCAAGCTAGATACTAAAATAATATGCCAGCATTTTTCACGTGGTAGAGCCATGCTCGCCGTGAAAATGGTTCGCGGCTACCGCACGATCTCCCGCGAGGCGGCGTGCCTCCTTGCCGGATTGCCGCTATGGGATCTGGAGGCGATAGTCCTCGCGCGCCTGCACGAATGGCGCGCGGAGGCACTATGCCGGGAGGAAACCCCGCTGCCGCGGCAAGTTGTCTTGCAGCGAACAGACTTCCGGCATGATCTCATGGCGACATGGAGAGAGCGACTGTCGCAACCCCGTGCTGGGCACGCCACTATAGCAACGATAAGACCCCTCTTTGAGGAGTGGCTTGAGAGACGCCACGGCGTCCTCACCTTCCGCCTGACGCAGGTCCTCACCGGACACGGTGTGTTCGGGAGGTTCCTGCACCGAATCGGGCGGGAGGAAACGCCCGGGTGCTCCCACTGTGAGGATCGACCGGAGGACACGGTGGAGCACACCGTGGAGGTGTGCCCTGTTTGGGCGGAGCACCGCCGTGTCCTCGTAGCGGCGATAGGCGGCGGCGACCTCTCGCGTCCGGCCCTGGTCGAAGCCATGGTCCGGAGCGAGACGGAATGGGACGCCGTCACCACCTTCTGCGAAGCAGTGATGCTAACGAAGGAGGTGGCGGAGCGGGAGAAGGAGAGAGCAGCAGCTTTCCTTCCCGGCCGCCGCGGGAGACGCCCCGGGCGTCGGGGGCTACGTCGTGGCCCCCGGCCACCGTAGGCGCGGGCCTGTGGACGGCGAGCAACGGGTAGCTCGCCGTCCGTCCGTCTAACGACGACAGGCCGTGTCGACGGCGCGTTTTGTTCCACGCGCGCCTCAAAGAGCTGTCAGCAGCGTGAAGGAGCCCGCAAGGGCCGACGCCTGCCGGGGCTGCGGGCTGTTCGAAAGAGATACCGCGGCTCCGGAACGTAAGGGCACTGAAGGAACACGGATGGTTTTTAGTCAGTAAAAGTCTGACACTCCTTTCCGCTCCACCCAGAGCGAAAGGCGTCATTTGATGATTTTCCATCCGCAAAAAAAAAGTGCCATGCTGCAGTAATATTAATAGTATAGTTGTAGCACGATTGGGTCGGCTCGACCGGGGAAGGACCAAGCTTTCACAGAATACCAGCGTAAAATAGCAGCTTTATGCTGCTGTGTTTGGTATGGTGACAGTAGAGAACCAGAGACGCATTTTACTGGATAGGAGGCATTCCATCTTACTTCTCAGGGGCAACAACGCACCTGCATTTTGATTCTTAACTGAGGATAGTAGTATATGTCTATGGGCCACAGAATCCACTTCCTATCAGATGGACTCTGTGCTCGATTGTCACCCTTATTCTATAAAGAAATCTTCTAAAGACCCTGCTTCCTCCTCCAAATCTGATCAAATTTTTTTAACAAAGATACAAGAATGATTGTGTCTATTTCTGTATGTTTTTCTTTTTTTTATGATCACTTTTGTTTAATGTATTTCTGACAACAGTGGTATAATTGAGAAATTTTGAAGGTGCCTTAGTTTTAAATATAGGTACTAAATTACTTAGTAAAAATATAGGACGTGGCAGTGGTATATTATATCATCAAAATATTTCTCAAGTGTCATCATTCAGAGAAAAAATAAAGGAATACATTTGTACTACTACTACTACTAAACGCCGCCCGAATTTCCTATAAAGTAGAAAGTTTTTAAAGAGACTGATGCCTTTTGACAACCTTTCCCATTCTGTAAATGTCAATGACTTATACAAAAATACAATATAAAATCAGCAACTCAGCAATAATAACAGTTGTAATAATAATAGAACTTATTAGATAAATAAATATACACGTACTATATTTTGTAAGGACTGACAAATGAGGAGAAAGGTAGGGACATGTAGGTGCCTCATAAAATTAAGCACGATGTAGGGAGGCTCCAACTCTGAAGTGACGACCTGGTGGTACATACAGGAAGCTAATCTTTAGAAGAAGCGCTTTGTTCATCAGTAGACTATTTTGATGCGCTGAAATAATAATAAAGATGATGATGCTGAAATATAGTCTATTATAATATAGTACATATATTTAAAAAAAATCCGTGTAGTGACAGTAACTAACACATCAACTAGTGGTTGCATAAGAGGCGACGGAGAGGAAACGTAATAGGGGATAGGTAGAATATTTATGATAACAACTTAAATTAATAAAACATGGTGGTTGCTTAGCCATTTGCAAGCAAAGCAATAAAGCAATTAAACTTCTCCCTGCCAAAGCAATTAATGTCCTCCCTGCCAAGGCAAACTACCGGGGAGACCTATTTTCAGCTTTCATACCGAATCTCGAAACATGTTGCTGTAGTTGCAAATAATAAATCTTTGCCGTAACTTGAATATATTATGATAGATAAAATTCCAAAACAGTATAAGTTATACGACTAAACATAAAAACCTTTCAATCGTATAAAACGTAAAAAAACTTAAATCTTATGTTCAATCAGCTTTTTATCTTAGTAAGGATACAACTCATTTTTAATTAAAATATTTATTTTGATTAATATAACATGATTTACTTTTTACGTTAATATTAAAGTCCCCTGGTACTTCAGTGGATATACAATACTAGCGTGATATAACTGCTCTATATTGCTGTGTTTCGTGTGGTGAGTGAATAGAACCGAGACCATTTTACTAGTAACGAGGCATTTTACCTTAGACTTTAGGTGACTTTTTCATCTGCCTTTTGATTCCTATTCGAGGATAGATGCTAAAGTCTACTGGATACAGTATCCTCTTACCACCACTTGAAATTTGTGCTTGTTTGTACCCCGAATTAAAAAAAAATTGATCGCACAAAAATTTTGTAGTATACTTACAAATCGAGTTTGATTACATTCGGTACCACCGAAATTGTTATTTTTTAATTTTTTGGTGCTAACTTTGTTAGTAAACTTACCACACGCTCGGAAACATTGTGTGAAAATCTGCATTTTCAAGAAATATAATTTTTCGATACATTACGCTAACACGCACTTGGAATAGTGAAATAGTTGCTCCATAATCCTCTCAGTAATGAGAAGATTATGCAAACTCTCTGTTAGCGTCTGAATACTAAATTTAAAAGGTTATTTCAATTACGACTGAATTATAAAGAGTTGTGTGGCGGCACTGTGTCACGCTAACGAAGTTTCTTGAACTACCCTTTCTGTGAAAATCATGCTATAAATCACCACATGGAACATCGGCCGTCCACCTGGCTATTTTTATTCGCTGCATGAATAAAGCGTTGAATACTCGACGTGATTGATGTAACCAAGCAACTTGCAACATTAGGAAACTTCAGGCTTTCATCATCGTTCTCATGGACCTCTTCCATTCATTTCATAATAAAAACCGTCTACAGTTTTCAGCTCCCGCAAGCCAACCTAGATTTACGAGGTAAGTACATCCACGCATTAGAACAACGCTTCCCGTTTCTTCAAGCTACTCTTTGCGCTTCAATAACTGCTCGCCTCTTCTTGAAGCTGCTCTCGCAAATAACTTAGCTACTTTCCACTCACTACAGACTACAAGGCAACTCCAGGCACTTGCACATTTGTTTGAAGCTGACTGCACTGTTGACCTTCAAGAAATTGGAAGATTTTTTAAGAAAACTTGGTAATTTTAATCTAAATAAAAATTAAAACTTTAATCAAAAATGCTCATACAATTTTACTAAGGATTCTAACTTTTTATTAATAGAGTTTTGAAGGTAAAAAGATAGTTATTAATAAAATAATTTATCACCATCATCATCATCATCATCATCATTGCAGCCCTTTACAATGCTACTGCTGAACATAGCCCTCCCACAAGGAAAACCGCAAAGCACTGTCCCGAGCTACCTGCATCCATTAACGTGGAACGAAAAAACGGGTCTGAATGTGTTGGCACAGACACACATCCGGACCCAGAACAATTATTTAAAAGCTTGATACCATACAGGATTTGTTCATGATCACTCTGACGAACAGGTGAGGACTGAAGCGGTCTGAAGGGCTAAAAGAAAGTGTTGGTATCCACACAAAAATGTACTGAGGCAGAGCGAGCTATGGCTCACACTTTTCCACAAAGGACCGTCTTACCGGACGCATGCTTTTTTATTTAATATTCAGAGCGCCAAAATGGATTCTAATCCGCGGCACCGCAGCGACGCTTACCGCATAGACAGTGCTACGGGTTCGTAAAAATGCCTCCATCTTTCCTTCTTCAGTACTATACAAAATATTAAACGGTACATAGAACTAAATACAAACCAATATAAAAAAGCCTAAACATTCAGCCAATCAAATGTAACATTATATTAAAGAAAGGATGATACAGGTGCCGGGTACACAAAAATTCATTGGGCAACTTATATACATTATTCAAATATTGTTGTATTGTTAAACAGGCATTGTAAAACACTTCATCAAATATTTCTGGAACCATCGAATCCAATTCGGTTTGCAGTATAAGTCGTAGAACCACCCCTCAGCTATATTATGATTGTAGCACGTATGGTTCGGCTCGACCGGGAAAGAACCACGCTCACACAGACTACCAGCAGCAGCAGCAGCTGTAAGCAATAGCTTAATGAGGTTGTGTTCCTTATGGCGAATGTAGAGAATCAGAGATCATTTTACTGGAAACGAGGCATTGATCTTAGTCCTCAGGGTGACAACGCATCAACGATTCTTGATTGAGGATAAAAGTGTAATATGTGTGGACCATTGCATCCACTTACCATCATGTAGACTGCTATAGACTATTTTTTTAGGGTTCAGTTAGTTTTAGAGAAAACCTTTGTTCCTCTGGCTGGAGTTGGTGGGTATGTCAGGGAGGACATCTTTTCTCGGCGCCTCGGCAGTCTTAAAGGTTCGGACCTGTCCATCCTATGGATACGCGTAGACAGCGACGACCATCCGCGCGTCTACGGGTGCCTCTATAGGTCCCATAGCGGCAATGCCGAAACAGACCGACTCATCGACCACGTCCAAATGGCTACAGATTCCTTGCTACAACAGGTCCCATCCACAGAGATCGTGATCCTTGGCGAATTTAACGCCCACCACGCCGAATGGCGCGGTTCACGTTTTACGATCATGCGGGGAGATCTGTTTATGACTTTGCCTTGGAATATGGTCTGACACAACTGGTTACTTCGCCTACGCGGATTCTAGATGTGGAGGATCATGCACCTTCACTGTTGGACCTTCTGCTGACCTTTCATCCGGACGGATATCATGTTTCCTTCGATGCCCCTCTGGGCTCTTCGGACCATTGTCCTGATCCGGAGTGTGGTGCACTTCACGCTCCCTTGCGGTTGCGTCTGCAGGTTGCCGCCGTGTTTGGCATTACAGGTCGGCGGATTAGGACGGAATGCGGTCTTCTTTGCATCCTACCCATGGGGGCGGGTTTGCTTCTCGCCGGATGATCCCAGCGCTGTTGCTGACTCTTCACTGATGTGGTGCTGCAGGAATGGAACTATTTATTCCATCACCTGTGGTACCCATCTGAGGCAGATCTCAGCCATGGATTGGTCGCTCCTGTAAGACTGCATTACGCAGTAAGCAGGAGTGTTATCAAGCCTGGGCTGCGGCTTCGGCGACTCGGAATGTAAACACCATCATACTTAAAAGAAGTATGACTTCTCCTCCAGGTCCTTCAAAAGAGTTATTGCCAAGGCAAAGTCAGAGCACATAGGCAGAATTTGCGAGAAACTAGTTCGCCTTCCTTCGAGAATCCGTGCATTCTGGTCTCTCGCCAAGGCTGTCCAAGGGAATTTCTGTAAGCCATCACTACCATCTCTGCATAGGAAGGACGACTCACTGGCCCAAGTCGCAGAAAGCAAACCGACCTTTTAGGCTCCCTTTTTGCGTCCAACTTGACTCTTGATGACGGGGGGAAAACACCGCCTACCATCCCGCGGTGTGAGTGCTCCATGCCGGATGTGCTGTTCTCACAGCGCTCGGTTCGCAAAGCACTTCTCTCCCTGTACATCCAGAAGTCGAGTGGGCCTCACGGAATCCCCCTAATTGTGCTGAGTACGTGTACTCCGGAGTTGGCACCGGTCCTAACGCGTCTTTTCCGGTACTCCTACTCCCAAGACGTAGTCCTGAATGAATTTCAATGCAACCTCTTACAGTATTAAGAATAAATTATAAGAATTGTGACAATATTACAAGAAATAAATTTTTGTTATTATATTTGGTTTAACACAACAGAACTGCCCTCTGCACGTTAAGAATATATAATATACGTATATATTTTTTTATACTTATTTGTGTATTTTTATTTTAAATATATAAGGGTGCCACTGAAAATCAGGGTTGGGGTGCTGTACTTCTGACACATTCCAACATATCCTGAGTGGCTTTCCTTTTTGGAGCAGAGCCAGCATTAACGGGTGGATTATCTTATAATACACCTTAATCCATTACTCCTTATTCTCTAGTTCTTAATTATTATTATTGTTTTTTTATGTTATTGTTTGCTTTTGTGCTTTTTTTTAGTTTAATTTACCATATCTATAAACAAGGAGTTAATGTCCTGTTTCATGATTTCTATGTATAATTTCTTTATTTTTTTTTATGTTTGTTTGTATGACTACTTAAATGTTATGTGTTTTATGTAATCCGCTTGAGTGTGCTGCATGTGCCAAATAAAATCTGTTTCTGTTTCTGTTTCTGTAGTCCCGAATTCATGGAAGACAGCTTTTGTCCACCCACTCCCTAAAAAATGCGGACCACTCAGGCCCGTCCAACTATAGGCCTATCGCGAACTCCTTCTGTTCTCCAAAATAATGGAATCCATTATTAACTACCAGCTCAGGCAGTACCTTGAGGATCACCAGCTGATTAGTGACCGCCAATACGGTTTTTCGTCGGGGTCGATCAGCTGGTGATCTTCTATTCTATTTGACCCATAGATGGGTGGAGGCAGTGGAGTCAAAGAGGGAGGCGTTGGCCGTTAGTTTGGACATTTTGAAGGCCTTAGATCGGTTTTCGTCGGCACAAAGCCGCTTCTCTCGAAGCTCCCTTCCTATGGGCTTCCGAAGAAATTGTGCAATTGGATCACCAGCTTCCTTGCAGATCGGAGCATCAAGCTCGTTGTAGACGGTGCACACTCCGACTACAAGCCTATTAGTGTTCCACAAGGCTCTGTGCTATCACCAACACTGTTTTTCTGAATCCTCGGAGTCGACATAATGAGTGACGTGCAGTTTCTTGGTCATTTGGAAGAGAAGGCAAAATTGGATTCTAAAAAGCTTGGCGTGCTCAGCAGAGCGGGAAAGTATTTCATGCCGACACACCGCCTGCAACTTTACAAGGCGCAGGTTCGGCCTCACATTGAATACTGTTCCCATCTATGTGCAGGGGCTCCCCAGTGCCAGCTCCTTTCACTTGACCGCATCAGCGCAGAGCGGCTCGAATCGTCGATGACCGAGTCCTTTCCGATCAGCTCGATTCATTGGCACAGCGAAGAGATGTTGTATTCCTTTGCATTTTCTCTGTGGAGTCGTTCGGATTAATCCCAGCCGCCAAATTTTACGAACGCACATCGCGGCAGAACTCGCGATAATATCCACACCATCTGGATGATTGGCAGTCCACCACTATGCGATTTAGAAGATGTTTTTTTCCTCGCACGACTTTTCTTGTGGAATCGATTATCATCAGCGATTTTTCCGGACCGATACGACTTAGGGACTTTTAAGAAAAGAGCGTACTCCTTTTTAAAAAGCGGCAACGCATCTGCAATTCTCTCCCTGGTGTTGCAATTATTCATGGGCGGCGATAGTCACTTACCATCGGGTGAGCTGCATGCTCTTTTGCCCCCTCTCCTATAAAAAAAATTTAGGGGTTCGTTTGCGAAATATTTAACTTTAAAATTGTATTTTTCATTAGAGTCTTGGCTCCCTCCCTCTCTACCAACTAAACCTCTGTTTTCGGAAGTGTGAAACTTATACATGGTAGTATTATATATAATGAAGTTAAAGAAAAACTATCACAGCTAAGTAGAATTAAGAAGTTAACGAGTAATAGTCTACCAACTTATAAAATGCATTTGGATTAGTAAAAATTCCTTATAACTCCATAGAAAATGACCCAAAACTATATATTTCATATGATGAAAACGACTTATATGCATTACTTTTTCTAATTATTGGCTAATTCAAAGTATTCATAGAATCATATAGCCGCATATAGTGTCATTTTCACACTCTTGGTTACGCGGGCGACTTCAGGATAATTTAAGGCAGTGGTGATTTACGTGAATGTTCGTTATGGTTATATATATATATATATATATATATATATATATATATATAGGGTTCCACTGCCGGGAATATATAGATAGATCGTCAACTATGGTCATCTTTGTACGAGTTGAATGGTTTGATGTAAGTTGTATTATTTCAAATTCGAACAGTTTTTTTAATCTTCTTTTGAATTACCATTGCTATAAGTCTGATTTAAAAAATAAGTCAATAACGATCTTCATATTTGGGACCATTTTTATTCCTTATACCGGTCAAACCGCGAACTCATTATGACCATTATCAAGAAAGCCCACGTTATTATCACGGGCAAGTACAGAACTATACCTCTAAATTATGTGTGGCGAGACACGCACTTGGCCAGTTTTTAATTTGTTTATTTACATAATAGAAATTTAGACTGTTACAGTTTTACAGTCTGCCAAACTGCTCAGCAATTTGTTGGCATAAAAGTCTAGTCCTATTAACATCCACCGCTGAACATGGCCCCCCGCATAAATAGCCTAATATAGAGGGGATTTTAGCCACAGTAGCCAAGCTTTTAGATTTTAAGCAACCGCAGTTTTTTAATAATTTGAGTTGTTATTAGAAGGATGCTGCTGCTCATATCCTATTTCAGTTTACTTTTGCTACCGCTTATGACACTCGCGGATACGGGGTTGTAGATATTCTTACACTGCCACTACACAGTTTGGTACTTCATACATTTGCATATATTAAATATAGGGTAGTGGATATTCTTACCCTGCCACTACATGGCATGGTAATGTAGTTCATTCATTTATAATTGGACCTGAAATAATTAAGTTTCAAACCGAGTTAATTACGTACTTACTCGGCTTTTTAATCGAATAATAAGATTGCATGAGAACGAAGTTACGGCCACGACTAGTATTAATTATCTCGTCATGTCTATAAAAATACCGGTTGGATTGAGAGTGGGCAACAGGTTGCATCACTCTAGCCGTCTAGTGTCATATCGATGGTGGCGTGGTAGAATTGAAGGTATATTGAAAAAAACCACGCTTCCGTGCAGTTTAAAGATCTCTGTAGGCGTAATGCGAAAAAGATTGCGCTAAAGTGTTGGTTAACATGGTAACATGGCATAAAGGTAACATGGTTGTAGTGCTAAAATAGTGTCGTGGTTCTGTCCGTTGTGGTGGATTTTCTAGTGGAAACAAAGAAGATGATGTTGCCAAGAAGCTGCCCTGTGTTACATTGAGATGAGTAGTATTGTTGTTGATGTGCTTACTTTGGTGTTATCATGTAATTATGTCCTTCTTACACCATTGTCTAATTGTGACTGGGACATATTACGGTATGGTCAAACTGTAATTGCCTATATGTACTGAATGTGTATTACGCGTTACGCTATCTTATTACGTAAACAAGAGAGCAAGTTTAATGTCCGCTCTCACACTTTTACTATTTTTCAACCGAATTCAAAAAAGGAGGAGTTTCTCAGTTAGACTGTATTTTTATTATAAACTTTATACTAATGGATATAAAGCATACTAAATGCGTTATGGTATATTCTACAGTCAACTCTGACTGAGAAAATGCGGCAAGTGTAAACAGCTCACTAAACCGATCGACTAAACTGAACCGACCGACTGACTGAAGCAAAAATGAAATAAAAATCATAATGGTAGATACCTATTTTACAATATTTTTATTATTATTATTTGAAAATCTAAGGTGGCATGACCTTTCCCAGACTGATATCTCTTTAAGACAACACTCAATAGTCTCTTAAAGCTAACGTACGATCGTCTAATTTACGCAACTAAGATCATGTTACAATTAACTGACCTAATAATATAATTATGCTGTAATAAACCTCGCTCTCTCTTTCAAGAAACACGATAGTTTTCAAACTTATAAGTAATAAGTGATGTTCTCTAAATTTGCGTTATGCGATAAGATCTATCCGAAACATTCTCTATGGGAAAATTTATGTTTAAATTTAGATATTCATTAAAACCATTTGTAGTACCTAAATATAGATTTTATTACAGGATTTACTGCAGTAAGTACTTGTTGAAACAATGGCATAGCTCTCTGGACTCTAAAAGTGTTTTGTTTATCTGGGGGCACGGCAGTGCCCCCGCCAAGTCGAGCAAAAAAGCGGCACGGCCGTACCATCCTTTTCTCGAAGCAGTTCAGGCCATTTTCGAAACCCTATAACTTCGCTGTGGATAAAACTAGAAGCCTGAACTTTCAGTAAACAAGTAGGCATTATATAATCTCAAAAAGAAATGAGATGCCATCAAAAACATAACTTAAACTAACAAATCTCGCAACTCAATTCTTCTACCTTAAAAGTTGTGAAATCCATGTAATACCAAGTCAGTTAATTTATTCAATACCTACTTAAGGGTTCTTCTGTCTTAAGTTATTACGTAATTAGCTAACTTAACAACATATTAGAGTGACCATATCAATATTAAAAATCTTTTGTTTTAATTAAATAAATTGACTTTGCAATCTCACTAAAAATCGAATTTAATATGATATGTATTATTTGAGAGATACATTGTGTTTTCATGCGATGGCCAAGTCCAATTTATTTATTTAGAAGTTAAAAGATTATTAATATTGATATGGTCACAATAATATGTTGTTAGCTTAGCTAATTACGTAATAACTTAAGACAGAAAAGGTGATGAGAATCACCGTTTAAATACCTTTCTATGTGAATTTTTTCAATACACAGTGTGGCTCAAGGTGTTCTCAGGATTTCGTGTTACTAACGCATCTAGAAAAAGCTAAAGGAATTGTTTGCCTCTTACTCCATTGTGACCTTAATTTAAGAATTTATGGAGTAAGAATGGTCTAAAAATGCCGTTACTTTATCCAAAGGTAGAATTGTGAAGTGTCGTCTACGTACCGCTTGTTGAATCTTGGTTTAAGGGGAGAAGTAAGCAGGGCTTTCTCCCTAAAGTCGCTTAAATCAACGACAATGGGAGATACAGGTGAGCCCGTCGCCACACGTCTACTTGCTTGTAGAACTAGCGATAAAATCCGTAAAAACTTGTTTTATTTAAATGCGTAGTGTTCGTGTCAATATAAAAATCATTATCTCTATACTATAAACCGAAACACAGCAGTGAACTTATTGCTATTTGGCGGCTAGAATGTGTAAGAGGTTAGTATCTACCCATTCGAACTCTTAGGCCGCGTTTCGACAACATCAACCCGCTACGCGCACGCCACGCGTGTCAGCATCCGCGTCTAACTCGCTTTGAAATTTGTTGCATATAATTTGAGTCTTATACTTACTTACTTACTTATCTTCACGCACAATCCCTGACGGGGTAGCCAGAGAGAACAGATCGCCAAGTGTCACGATCCTTACATATTCGCTTCTTTCAGATTCATTATCTTCTTCATACATGCACGTCTAGGTATCCGAGTACTCTTGACCCTCCCCTCTTCGAGCAATTTGCTCACATGGTCTTCGAAAGTTAGTCTCGGTCTACCTCGACACTTTTTAATATTAACTTTCGCGCTATATATTTTCTTCACCATTCGGTCTTCACTCATTCGCTCAACGTGCCAAAACCATCGAAGCACGTCCTTATCAATTTTGTGATAATGTCCTTATCAATTTTGTGATAATGTCATCTTTCAAACCTGCCATATTGCGAATCTCTTCGTTTCGCTTTCGGTCGGCCATGGTAACGCCGCACATTTTACGAAGAGATCGCATCTCCACTGCATTCAACATGCTTTTATGCTTCTTCTGGCATACCCAGGTTTCGCTGCCATATAACAAAGTCGGGTACCAACACTGCGTTATGTATTGCAAGGCGTGCATTCTTCACTACGCCTTGCCTTATGACTAACGCAGTCAGGGCACCATTGACTTTGTTCCCGGCAGCGACATGCCTGTCCACATTTAAATCACACCTTCCATCCCGGCTAAAAGCACTCCCCAAGTATACAATTTCATTTACCTGTTCTAGACATTCCTGATTTACTCATATTTTGCACTTTGTTCTCTCTTCTTCCTGTCAAGCTTTTCGACTATCCTCGCATGATATTTGTCCCTAGTATCCGCTTCCTGAAGCTTCCAGCTTTGGATGCGACAGAACCGACTGTGGTTCTGTTACTGCCGTCCGGTAGCGCCAACCCGCGAACAGAACCCTAAATCTCGATATCTAGTAATCGATAGATAGTGATCCGTTCCTAAGTCAGCACCCTGAACACTCGCGTATCCATCACCTGTTTTCGCAGTCGGTCATCCACCAGGAACAAATCGATCATACTTCTCTCATTCTTTCTTTCTCTAGTATATATATGGATTTTCTTGTGATTAAACATAGTGTTTGTCACAAGAAGACCCTTTTACCTTGCATACCGCCAGTATAAGCTTGCCATCATCATTAACCCTTTTATCGCCAAACTTTTCAAGCACCGACTTGTACCTGGTCGAGCGGTACCTACCCATCCATTCAAATCACCACATACAGCAATTCTTTCGTTTTCCTCTAGAAAAATATAGAACTTCTCTTACATTCTCCCAAAACTCCTCCAGCTCAGCCCTAGACGACGGAAGCTACCGGCGCATAAACAGCCAAAAGGTATAACTTCGTCAGTCCCAATTTAAAGCAAACCCAGAGAAGTCTTGAGTTCACAACCTTTATATTCAGTCATAACATCGACCAACCGAGACGACAGCAGCACCCCCACTCCCTGGCAGGCGTTTCTTGCTCTCCGGGGACTCCAGACCATAGAGCTAACGCCCCGCCAGGGAGCTCTTCAGTACCACTGCCCTTCCGTTTCTTCTCCGACATACACACGACATCTAATTCTCTTTCTTTCATTATTTCGATCAACTCATTCGTCTTATCTCTCACGCCTCCCTCTAACATTTCACGTGCCGACTCTGCACTCTGGCCTCCACCTTCCGCCGTGTCAGGGCTGTGCGTGACGGGTGGCGGTCCCATCGCTGCTTTGCGCGCTGCATTCCACACCAACGGGGATGAGCTGGTGTGCGTCGCCTTGGGGGGACGCCCTAACCCTCGTTGGCATGGGTGCGCAGCTGTGTAGAATTGCAGCCCTGAAAAGAGCTGGCAGGGTCGCGACGAGCACGCTTCTAAAATGACCCCCGAGTGTTATGACAAATCAATAAATCTGAAATTGCATTTATCGAGGTTCAACCGCATACGCCTCGCATACGCCACGCGCCCGTCTCGTTCCCGCTCCACACTGGCCCCCGCGCGGGCCCCGCGCTGGCCCCGCGCTCGCCCCGCAAACACCCTGCCCCGCTACGCATTGCTAATCCTACAACAAAGTAACTCCTGCATTAGAGCTACGGGCTCGCAGTAAATCTGATGGGTAAATGGCTACTGATCAAAACTTGTTAGAAAATATTTCCTTCATTTACCACAATTCTCTGTAAGATTCGATAAATTATATTATATTCAAACTTCCAAGTATAGCAAACTCCCTCTTATATGCCTCGACAATTAATTTTATTTACAACCTCAAGCTACGTGAATGTGTACTCCTGAACCTCATTAAATAATGTTTATGAGGCACTTGAACGCCGTTATGTAGTTATAATGAGAGTCGAATTCTTCATACTTATCTCAAAACTTCTGTTGAATAAGTTTGGGTACATAAGATAAAAATAATAAAAAACTGCGGTTCACAACTCGCCTGCCAGGCATGACAACTATGGGGAAATCCTCAATATGAAGCCAATCTACAGGTAAGGCCTATGTTCATCAGTGGAATTTATAGACTGTAATGGATGGATTGATCGATAGTTATTTTAGATTGCACTACAATTTATTATTCTATAAAGTGAAGTGATGATTCCGCAGCTGAATATAGGATTCCCCCATAAATTACATCATATGGGACATATTCACTGTCTCACTTAGCAATCGGGTCGGCAATTCATCACCATCATTATCATTACAGCCCTTCATAAGTGCACTGCTGAACATAGGCCTCCCCCAAGGAATGCACAAAGCACGGTCCTGACCTGAGCCACTTGCATCCATCGACTTCCTGCATATCTTACCAAGTCGTCACTCCATCTAGCGTCGGCAATTGCACCAATTTATATTTTGATTTGCTATTAGGTAGATACTGCTGCCTATCTCCTTCATGTCCCTCTGTCGCTTATTCCACACCCACATGACGATACGGTCACTGGGTATTCTTACACCGCCCATACACAGTCAGTATAGGTAGACACTATTGATATCATCATCATCATTACAGCCTTTCATAAGTCCACTGCTGAACATAGGCCTCCCCCAAGGAATGCCAAAAAGCACGGTCCTGAGCCTGCATGTCTTACCATGGTCGTCACTCCATCTAGTGGAGGGGGGGGGGGGGGTCGCCCTACACTTCGCCTGCCGGTACGAGGCTGCCAACTCGAGAACCTTTCTTCCCCATCGGTTGTCGGTTCTTCGAGCTATATGGCCGGGCCCACTGCCACTTCAGCTTACTAATCCGTTGGGCTATGTCGGTTACTCTAGTTCAACTGCGGATATCCTCATTTCTAAGTTTATCACGCAGAGAAACTCCGAGCATAGCCCTCTCCATAGCTCGTTGCGCGACCTTGAGCTTCCTGTATACATAAATATACAGTATATAGTATATAGTTGTATATAATAAATTTGTTAAGGATTCTCAGCGTCTAAGCAGGAAGATATTTCACGCTTATAAATTTCCAGACCCCCCTAACTCGTGGAAAAGAATAAAGAACCCAACGTTAATATTTTGATAAAACAATGGCAGCTAAAATGATTTCATCCTAAATAATATACAGGAAAAACAACTTCACTTTTATTTGGTTATTACTTGCTGGCTCGGCAGATGTTGTTCTGCTTGCCTGGTAAAGGGCGCGTTGCGTTTCACTCCGAACTGAACCCTGGATATCTTACAGTGAAATGATAGAATTGTATATAACTTTACCACAGTTCACACATCGGTTTAAGATTTTGTGATTTTGTTTTCAGTAAACCATCATAGCATATAGAATAGACAAAAATTATAGAATTTGTTCATAATATGACCACAGCCCTACCTATCAGATCCTACTATGAACCGTCGTCTCGTCAAACGAAATATCCTGTGTGAATCACTAATTGACGCACCAACGATTATCTTATTTATAAGGATAGGTATGCACAAAAATAGTATATTAAACATACAATCAAAACAAATTTGAGAAAAAGGTACAATTTTCTTATATACAGGCGTGCACAACATTTGTGCAATATGGTTTCTGATGATGGTAGTGCTGTTAGCCTTTTCGCTCTTACAGCTTCATAGGTCTAAGGTGATTTTATATTATTCCCAACGTTACTTATGTAACGAATTTCATCTATGACAGTTTCAGTGCACGTAAATGAGTTATATAACAGCGGTCCGAACAGGGGGTGGCAGGCCCTGGCTCTGACGGTTACGTCATATCGTTCGATGTTTTTTGGCGGAGAGTACCGCCCAGGGACGCGGATGTTCGATGCGTACACGGTATGGAGGGGTGCGCGGTGCGCCTGTCTGTGTACTCGTTGCGTCTTATGCGATGTCCTAACAGTGTTTGTGACGCTAGGTGAGTGTGTAGTATTTGTGCTGACTGGCCAGCGACATTTGGGTCGTCAGAATTTAGCGGAACTGGGGAGTTCAATTAAATCATTAAGGGCTTCCGGAGACTTCCCGTATCATTTAGAGTGGGGACGTTGGTGTCTGCGTTTACCACTAGCGGGTTGGGATACGTCTCGGCCCACTCAAAGTAGCGACGAGTCATTTCCTTGAAATATTCAGAGATTTTCGAAAGTTGACAGTCTCTGTGCAAGTCAGAGTTTCGTTATTACCACCAACTCCAGTAACTATGCGAATGAATCTATTTTGGGGCGTGGAGATCGGAAAAATTTCATTTCGAATTCGAAGCTACGCTTGCATAGGATATTATAGGTCAAGGTTTGTAAAAATGGAACTTGTATCTTCGTATAGTTTTGCTCTTGCTGTTAACTAGCGGGTGGAGGCGAATAGTAGCGAATTTGGTATGAACACGAACAGAGCGAATATGTTTTGCGAAGGTAAAAACGTGATTAAATGTGATCACTAGGTATTTGGCCGTCGTTTTTCCATAGGAACTGGCGGCTGAATAGGGTCGTAGTGTCTAAAAGTTTTGATGGCTTCTACGTATACCATAGGTAACCCCACAAAATGGCGATTGTTATGTTATAAGTGATTTGAAATTAAATATTTATTTTCTATCTACCGCTTTAACAAATATTTTAATGTCTATAAGAAAGACTCCACGTATGTACAATCGTATATTATAGAAGCAGGCATAGTATACTGTCGTATTATCTTCACAATCATTTACGGAGTAAAGTCGAGCGGAGGCAGTAAAACCGTAAAACTAATTTTGAGATTAATAACGTACCTAAAAAATCGGGTGAAACCAGAGATCTCATTACTATGGTAACATGTTTGTCGAAAAAACATTGGGTGGTAACTTAAACAATACTGATATCAAGGACATCTATAGGCTGCGCAGAAAGCAGGATAGATTACGCAATACTCTGATTGTAGTCGAAATTGGAAATATTGAAAATCAGCAAGGCCTTTACTATCAAACATAAGATTAAGCTATCTGCAAAGCACCTGGGATTCATACAGAAGAAGATACTCCTGTCTTTGTTCAGAGCAGCTCACAGCAAAAGGCCCTCGGCTACACTTCCTTTTCCGAGATCTCGTCCGATCCAAGAAATATATATTTTGTTGGACAGCTAATAGTAAAGTTTATTTGAGAAGAGACGAAAATTCTTGTATAATAATAATTATATCTAAAGCGCAAATTCAACAACTCCAACAGAATTCATGACTAGTTTCCGTATAACCATAGAGTAATTTTATAGAAACATATATTAATATTTTTTTTGTATCTACAAATGTTCATTATGTTCTTTGTACACTTTATTTTAATAAACTTTTTAATTGTTTTTTATTTATTGTCACACATTTCTATTGATACTATTTTATTGTCACACAGACCTCAGCGTTACATTATACACACTTATTTTCATACTTTGCATACAAATAAAACACTATACTTATGTCAATTTGTCCTTTAATAAAACTTAAATTAAGTTTAGTTAGCCAAGTAAATGTTAAAAAATATTTTCAAATATATTTGATGAGTTAGGAGTATTCAACGGTGAATTCATCATAAAATTAATAGACAATCCTCAATATTTCATACAAAGTTCTATAAGAAATGGCTTCTATTCCGTTTATTACCTAAAGTTAAAGAAGAGTTTGTTAGATTAGAGCGGTTAGGTATTATACCAATAGAATAATCTAACTACTTTGTTTAACCAATTGTAATAGTTTATAAATATAAAATAAACGTATGTTGTAATGGCTACACAAAAGTAAATAAAAATATTAAAAGACTGGTTTATCCCATACCGAAATTCGAAAATACTTTAGCTAAGCTCAAAAGAGCCAATATATTTCAAAACTGATGCTACATCAGGCTTTAATCAAATACGACTAAACGGGGAGTCAAGAAAACTTACTACAATAATAACCCCATTTGGTAGATATATTTATAATAGACTTTCATTTGGATTTAACTGTGCTCCTGAAAATATTGGCATCAAGTCTCTAATTTGCTTAAGAACTAAAGGTAAGTATCCATATGGATGTTATTCTTATTTATGAACCTAATACAGAGGGTTATAATTGAGTTTTAATGGAAGTTTTATCTAGAATAACCAAGGAGGGAATAACCATTAATAAAAGTATGTGTATTTGGGGTGGAACAACTCTCATATTAGGGACATAGTATATCGAAGGAGGGTATTAAATAGAAACTGAGCATATTAGGACAATAAGTGAATTTAAGAGGACCGGGTAACAAAAAATGATTACTGCAATTTTTATGTATAGCCAATTTTGTTGTTAGATTTATCCCACGTAAATCAACTATATTGGCACTCTTAAATGCACTGTTAAACGGGAATAATTTATTTATAGGTAGGGTGTTCTTCAAGAGAAAGTATTTAAAGATATAAAAGGTAGATTAGTAATGGCAACCAACTTTAGCATATTTTGACCCGAATGTGGAAATAGTGGTGTCCGCAGATAGCAGTTCTTATGGGATAGGAGCAGTATTGATGCAGAAAGACCAATTGGGAAATAAAGTTGCGGTAGTATATGCTAGTAGAGCTCTCACGGATTTGGAGAAGCACTATGCCAAATTGAAAAAGAATGTTTGTCACGTGTGTAGACTATGGAAAAGTTTAAGGATTATGTTGTGGGAATACACATAACGTTGAGAATGGACCATGAGCATTTGATTCAAATCTTACATTCAAAATCAATAGATGAATTAGATCCCAGACTTCTTTGACTCGGGTTAAAGTTAATGCATTTTGACTATCATGTAAAATATACACCGGGTAAGGATCTAACAGTTGCTCTATCAAAACAATATCTAACAAATACCTGCAATGTTACTCATAGTAAAACTATTAATAAAAACACTCCAATCCTTAATGCAAAATCGAGTTTGAATAGCTTAGATAAAACAAAATTAGAACATAATAATTGTAGCATTTGCAAGCAAATCAAAAGCTATATGGTACATGGTTGGCGAAGCAAAAATAAAATTACAGGAGAATTAAAAAAACTATTATCAGTAAAGGTATTTATAGTTTTTCAATAGAGGATGACATACTGTTATATAATTGTAGGGTTGTTATACCAAATTGTTACAGAAAGAAACCTTTTTGCAGATTCATGAAGAATATATGGGTATATATAAATGTAGGAAAGGGCTAAACAAACAATATTATGTATAGAGTTATCTAAATAAAATTCAAGAATAAATTCAACGATGTCCTAAATGCATAGAATCAAGAACAAATCACAGCGAAGAAATGAACATTGAACAGTTGCTGTGATCGACCATGGCAGAAAATAAGCTTAGATCTTTTTAAATACAATAATTTATGGTATGTGGTTATGACAGATTATTGTTCTAGAGTTATAAAGATTTTTATTTAAGGGATATAACAGATATAACTAGATATGTAATCCCTGAAACTGTAAGGTCAGACTGTGGTACTCAGTTTAAATATTTCTTTTATTAATTGCTAATAAGTATGGGTTTAATTCAATCACTAACATTCCATAGTTTCGACAAATTAAAGTAAAAGCAGAATATGGTGTTAAAAAGGCTAAAGCCCTATTATCAAAATATCAGGATATTCATTTCGTTCCTTAATTTATAGGAATACCCCATTAGAGTCGGGTTAGTCCAGCAGAACTTATGTTTAATCGCAAGTTGAGAGACAACTTGCGAATGTTAAAAAGTATTCGAGACAGAACAGTGGATAAAAAAAAGTTTTTGGAAATCACCAACACTGTTTCTTCTGAATCCTCGGAGTCGACATATCGAGTGACGTGCAGTTTTCGTGGTCATTTGGAAGAGAAGGCAAAATAGGCCTCTAAAAAGCTTGGCGTGCTCAGTAGAGCGGGACAGTATTTCATGCCGGCACACCGCCTGCAACTTTACAAGGCGCAGGTTCGGCCTAACATGAATACTGTTCCATCTCGGTGCAGGGACTCCCCAGTGCCAGCTCCTTCCACTTGACCACATCCAGCGCAGAGTCCTTTCCGATCAGCTCGATTCATTGGCACTGCGAAGAGACGTTGTATTCCTTTGCATTTTCTCTGTGGATTCGTTCGGATTAATCCCAGCCGCCAAATTTTACGAACGCACATCGCGGGCAGATCTCCCAATACCATCCACACCATCTGGATGATTGGCAGTCCACAACTATGCGATTTAGAAGATGTTTTTTCTCGCACGACTTTTCTTGTGGAATCGATTATCTTTAGCGATTTTTCCGGACCGATACAACTACGATAAGCCCTTTAATACCTATCTAAATACCTTTAAGAAAAGAGCGTACTCCTTTTTAAAAAGCCGGCAAAGCATCTGCAATTCTCTCCCTGGTGTTGCAGTTATTCATGTGCGGCGATATTCACTTACACTCAGGTGAGCTGCATGCTCTTTTGCCTCCTCTCCTATAAAAAAACTTAGGGGTTCGTTTGCGAAATATTTAGCTTTAAAATTGTATTTTTCATTAGAGTCTTGGGTCCCTCCCTCTCTACTAACTAAACCTCTGTTTTCGGAAGTGTGAAACTTATACATGGTAGTATTATATATAATGAAGTTAAAAGAAAAACTATCACAGCTAAGTAGAATTAAGAAGTTAACGAGTAATAGTCTACCAACTTATAAAATGCATTTATATTACGAGTAGTAAAAAAATTCCTTTATAACTCCATAGAAAATGACCCAAAACTATATATTTCATATGAAGAAAACGACTTATATGCATTACTTTTTCATTTCCGGGACAGGCAGAGAGGACATTTACTTACATACTACTTTTACTTATTTTTAGTTGGTAGTTATTGTAGGACTAATTCAAAGTATTCATAGAATCATATAGCCGCATATAGTTTCATTTTCACACTCTTGGTTACGCGGGCGACTTCAGAATAATTTAAGGCAGTGGTGATTTACGTGAATGTTCGTTATGGTTATATATTATGTATATCTAGGGTTCCACTGCCGGGAATATATAGATAGATCGTCAACTATGGTCATCTTTGTACGAGTTGAATGGTTTGATGTAAGTTGTATTATTTTCAAATTCGAACAGTTTTTTTTAATCTTCTTTGAATACCATTCCCTATAAGTCTGATTTGAAAATAAGTCAGTTACGATCTTCATATTTGGGACCATTTTTATTCCTTATACCGGTCAAACCGCGAACTCATTATGACCATTATCAAGAAAGCCCACGTATTATCACGGGCAAGTACGGAACTATACCTCTAAATTATGTGTGGCGAGACACGCACTTGGCCAGTTTTTTATTTTTTAAAATCCACCGCTGAACATGGCCTCCCGCATAGATAGCCTAATAAAGGGGGGATTTTTGCCACAGTAGCCAAGCTTTTAGATTTTAGGCAACCGCAGTTTTTTTATTAATTTGAGTTGTTATCATAAGGATGCTGCTGCTCATATCCTATTTCAGTTTACTTTTACTACCGCTTATGACACTCGCGGATACGGGGTAGTAGATATTCTTACACTGCCACTACACAGTTTGGTACTTCATGCATTTGCATATATTAAATATAGGGTAGTGGATATTCTTACCCTGCCACTACATGGCACGGTAATGTAGTTCATACATTTATAATTGGACCTGAAGTAATTAAATTTCAAACCGAGTTAATTACCCACTTACTCGGCTTTTTAATCGAATAATAAGATTGCATGAGAACGAAGTCACGGCCACGACTAGTATTAATTATCTCGTCATGTCTATAAAATACCGGTTGGATTGAGAGTGGGCGACAGGTTGCATCACTCTAGCCGTCTAGTGTCATATCGATTGGTGGCGTGGTAGAGTTGAAGGTATATTGAAAAAAAACCACGCTTCCATACAGTATAAAGATCTCTGTAGGCGTCGTGCGAAAAAGATTGCGCTAAATTCATTGTACATGGTAGTAGTGCTAAAATAGTGTCGTGGTTCTGTCCGTTGTGGTGGTTGTTCTAGTGGAGGCAAGGAAGATGATGTTGCCGAGAGTCTGCCTTGTGTTACATTGATATGGGTAGTATTGTTGTTGATGTGCTTACTTTGGTGTTATCATGTAATTATGTCCTTGTTTAAACCAGTGTCTAATTGTGACTTGGACATATTACGGTATGGTCAAACTGTAATTGCCTATAGGTACTGAATGTGTATTACGCGTTACGCTATCTTATTACGTAAACAAGAGAGCAAGTTTAATGTCCGCTCTCACACTTTTACTATTTTTCAACCGAATTCAAAAAAGGAGGAGTTTCTCAGTGAGACTGTATTTTTATTATAAACTTTATACTAATGGATATAAAGCATAGTAAATGCGTTATGGTACATTCTACCAGTCAACTCTGACTGAGAAAATGCGGCAAGTGTAAACAGCTCACTAAACCGATCGACTAAACTTAACCGACCGACTGACTGAAGCAAAAATGAAATAAAAATCAATAATGGTAGATACCTATTTTACAATATTTTTACTATTATTATTTGAAAATCTAAGGTAGCATGACCTTTCCCAGACTGATATCTCTTAAGACAACACTGAATAGGCTTCTTAAAGCTAACGTACGATCGTCTAATTTAACGCAACTAAGGTCATGTTACAATTAACTGACCTAATAATATAATTATGCTGTAATAAACCTCAGCTCTCTCTTTCAAGAAACACGATAGGTTAAAACTTATAAGTAATAAGTGATGTTGCCTAAATTTGCGTTATGCGATAAAGATCTATGCGAAACATTCTATATGGGCAAATTTATGTTTAAATTTAGATATTTATTAAAACCATTTTTAATACCTAAATAGATATTTTATTACAAGATTTACTGCAGTAAGTACTTGTTGAAACAATGGCATAGCTCTCTGGACACAAAAAGTGTTTTGTTTATTTGGGGGCACGGCAGTGCCCCCGCCAAGTCGAGCAAAAAAGCGGCACGGCCTTTTCTCGAAGCAGTTCAGGCCATTTTCGAAACCCTATAACTTCGCTGTGGATAAAACTAGAAGCCTGAACTTTCAGTAAACAAGTAGGCATTATATAATCTCAAAAAGAAATGAGATGCCATCAAAAACATAACTTGTAAAAAAAAAACAAATCTCGCAACTCAGTTCTTCTACCTTAAAAAGTTGTGAGATCCATGTAATACCAAGTTAGTTAATTTATTCAATCCCTACTTAAGGGTTATTCTGTCTTAAGTTATTACGTAATTAGCTAACTTAACAACATATTAGAGTGACCATATCAATATTAAAAATCTTTTGTTTAATAAATAAATTGACTTTGCAATCACACTAAAAAATCTAATTTAATATGATATGTATTATTTGAAAGATACATTGTGTTTTCATGCGATGGCCAAGTCAATTTATTTATTTAGAAGATAAAAGATTTTTAATATTGATATGGTCACTAATATGTTGTTAGGTTAGCTAATTAGGTAATAACTTAAGACAGAAAAGGTGATGAAAATCACCGTTTAAATACCTTTCTATGTGACTTTTTTCAATACTCAGTGTGGCTCAAGGTGTTCTCAGGATTTCGTGTTACTAACGCATCTAGAAAAGCTAAAGAATTGTTTGCCTCTTACTCCATTGTGACCTTAATTTAAGAATTTATGGAGTAAAAATGGCCTAAAAATGCAGTTACTTTATCCAAAGGTAGAATTGTGAAAGTGTCGTCTACGTACCGCTTGTTGAATCTTGGTTTGAGGGGAGAAGTAAGCAGGGCTTTCTCCTTAAAGTCGCTTAAATCGGCGACAATGGGAGATACAGGTGAGCCCATCGCCACACCGTCTACTTGCTTGTAGAACTAGCGATAAAATCCGTAAAAACTTATTTTATTTAAATGCGTAGTGTTAGTGTCAATATAAAAAATCATTATCTCTATACTATAAACCGAAACACAGCAGTGAACTTATTGCTATTTGGCGGCTAGAATGTGAAAGAGTTCGAATGGGTAGATATACCCATTCGAACTCTTAGGCCGCGTTTCGACTACATCAACCCGCTACGCGCAGGCCACGCGCGTCAGCACCCGCGTCTAACTCGCTTTGAAATTTGTTGCATATAATTTGAGTCTTATACTTACTTACTTATCTTCACGCACAATCCCTGACGGGGTAGCCAGAGAGAACAGATCGCCAAGTGTCACGATCCTTACATATTCGCTTCTTTCAGATTCATTATCTTCTTCATACATGCACGTCTAGGTATCCGAGTACTCTTGACCCTCCCCTCTTCGAGCAATTTGCTCACATGGTCTTCGAAAGTTAGTCTCGGTCTACCTCGACACTTTTTAATATTAACTTTCGCGCTTTATATTTTCTTCACCATTCGGTCTTCACTCATTCGTTCAACGTGCCAAAACTATCGAAGCACGCCCTTATCAATTTTTGTGATAAGGTCATCTTTCAAACCTGCCATATTGCGAATCTCTTCCTTTCGCTTTCGGTCGGCCATGGTAACGCCGCACATTTTACGAAGAGATCGCATCTCCACTGCATTCAACTTGCTTTTATGCTTCTTCTGGCGTACCCAGGTTTCGCTGCCATATAACAAAGTCAGTACCAACACTGCGTTATGTATTGCAAGGCGTGCACTCTTCACTACGCCTTGCCTTTTGACTAACGCAATCAGGGCACTATTGACTTTGTTCCCGGCAGCTACATGCCTGTCCACATCTAAATCACACCTTCCATCCCGGCTTAAAGCACTCCCCAAGTATACAATTTCATTTACCTGTTCTAGACATTCCTGATTTACTCATATTTTACACTTCGTTCTCTCTTCTTCCTGTCAAGCTTTTCGACTACCCTCGCATGATATTTTTCCCTAGTATCCGCTTCCTGAAGCTTTCAGCTTCGGATGCGACAGACCGACTGTGGTTCTGTTACTGTCGTCCGGTAGCGCCAACCCGCGAACAGACCCCTAAATCTAGTAATCGATATATAGTGATCCGTTCCCAAGTCAGCACCCCTGAACACTCGCGTATCCATCACCTGTTTTCGCAGTCGGTCATCCACCAGGAACAAATCGATCATACTTCTCTCATTCTTTCTTTCTCTAGTATACATATGGATTTTCTTGTCATTAAACATAGTGTTTGTCACAAGAAGACCCTTTTACCTTGCATACCGCCAGTATAAGCTTGCCATCATCATTAACCCTTTTATCGCCAAACTTTACAAGCACTGACTTGTATCCTGGTCGAGCGTTACCTACCCATCCATTCAAATCACCACATACAACAATTCTTTCGTTTCCCCTAGCAAAATCTAGAACTTCTCTTACATTCTCCCAAAACTCCTACAGCTCAGCCCTAGACGACGAAGCTACCGGCGCATAAACAGCCAAAAGGTATAACTTCGTCAGTCCCAATTTAAAGCAAACCCAGAGAAGTCTTGAGTTCACAACCTTATATTCAGTCATAACATCGACCAACCGAGACGACAGCAGCACCCCCACTCCCTGGCTGGCGTTCTTGCTCTCCAGGACTCTGGACCATAGAGCTAACGCCCCGCCAGGGAGCTCTTCAGTACCACTGCCCTTCCGTTTGGTCTCCGACATACACACGACATCTAATTCTCTTTCTTTCATTATTTCGATCAACTTATTCGTCTTATCTCTCACGCCTCCTCTAACATTCCACGTGCCGACTCTGCACTCTGGCCTCCACCTTCCGCCGTGTCGGGCTGTGCGTGACGGGTGGCGGTCCCCATCGCTGTTTTGCGCGCTGCATTCCACACCAACGGGGATGAGCTGGTGTGCGTCACCTTAGGGGGACGCCCTAACCCTCGTTGGCAGGGGTGCGCAGCTGTGTAGAATTGCAGCCCTGAAAAGGGCTGGCAGGGGTCCCGAAGAGCACGCTTCTACAATGACCCCCGAGTCTTATGACAAATCAATAAATCTGAAATTGCATTTATCGACATTCAACCGCATACGCCTCGCACACGCCACGCGCCCGTCTCGTTCCCGCTCCGCGCTGGCCCCGCGCTGGCCCCGCGCTCGCCCCGCACACACCCTGCCCCGCTACGCATTGCTAATCCTGCAACAAAGTAACTCCTGCATTAGAGCTACGGGCTCGCAGTAAATCTGATGGTAAATGGCTACTGATCAAAACTGTAAGAAAATATTTCCTTCATTTACCACAATTCTCTGTAAGATTCGATAAATGATATTATATTCAAACTTCCAAGTATAGCAAACTCCCTCTTATATGCCTCGACAATTAATTTTATTTACAACCTCAAGCTACGTGAATGTGTACTCCTGAACCTCATTAAATAATGTTTATGAGGCACTTCAACGCCGTTATGTAGTTATAATGAGAGTCGGAATTCTTCATACTTATCTCAAAACTTCTGTTGAATAAGTTAAGGTACATAAGATAAAAATAATAAAAAACTGCGGTTCACAACTCGCCTGCCAGGCATGACAACTATGGGGAAATCCTCAATATGAGCCAATCTACAGAAAAGACCTATGTTCATCAGTGGAATTTTATAGACTGTAATGGATGGATTGATCGATAGTTATTTTAGATTGCACTACAATTTATTATTCTATAAAGTGAAGTGATGATTCCGCAGCTGAATATAGGATTTCCCCATAAATTACATCATAAGGGACATATTCACTGTCTCACTTAGCAATCGGGTCGGCAATTCATCACCATCATTATCATTACAGCCCTTCATTAGTGCACTGTTGAACATAGGCCTCCCCCAAGGAATGCCACAAAGCACGGTCCTGACCTGAGCCACTTGCATCCATCGACTTCCTGCATATCTTACCAAGTCGTCACTCCATCTAGGGTCGGCAATTTCACCAATTTATTATTTTGATTTGCTATTAGGTAGATACTGCTGCCTATCACCTTCATGTCCCTCTGTCGCTTATTCCACATCCACATGACGATACGGTCACTGGGTATTCTTACACCGCCCATACACAGTCAGTATAGGTAGACACTATTGATATCATCATCATCATTACAGCCTTTCATAAGTCCACTGCTGAACATAGGCCTCCCCCAAGGTATGCCACAAAGCACGGTCCTGAGCCACCTGCCTCCATCGACTTCCTGCATGTCTTACCAGGTCGTCACTCCATCTCGTGGGGGGTCGCCCTACACTTCGCCTACCGGTACGAGGCTGCCACTCGAGAACTTTTCTTCCCCATCGGTTGTCGGTTCTTCGAGCTATATGGCCAGCCCACTGCCACTTCAGCTTACTAATCCGTTGGGCTATGTCGGTTACTCTAGTTCTACTGCGGATATCCTCATTTCTAATTTTATCACGCAGAGAAACTCCGAGCATAGCCCTCTCCATAGCTCGCTGAGCGACCTTGAGCTTCCTGTATATATAAATATACAGTATATAGTATATAGTTGTATATAATAAATTGTTCAGGATTCTCAGCGTCTAAGCAGGGAAGACATTTCACGCTTATAAATTTCCAGACCCCCCCTAACTCGTAGAAAAGAATAAAGAACCCAACGTTAATACTTTGATAAAACAATGGCAGCTAAAATGATTTCATTCTTAGATAATATACAGGAAAAAACAACTTCACTTTTATTTGGTTATTACTTGCTGGCTCGGCAGATATGGTTCTGCTTGCCTGGTAAATGGCGCATTGCGTTTCACTCCGAACTGACCCTGGATATCTTACAGTGAAATGATAGAATTGTATAATAACTTTACCACAGTTCACACATCAGCTTAAGATTTTGTGATTTTGTTTTCCGTAAACCATCATAGCATATAGAATAGAACAAAATTATAGAATTTGTTCATAATATGACCACAGCCCTACCTATCAGATCCTACTATGAACCGTCGTCTCGTCAAACGAAATATCCTGTGTGAATCACTAATTGACGCACCAACGATTATCTTATTTATAAGGATAGGTATGCACAAAAACAGTATATTAAACATACAATCTAAACAAATTTGAGAAAAAGGTACAATTTTCTTATATACAGGCGTGCACAACATTTGTGCAATATGGTTTCTGATGATGGTAGTGCTGTTAGCCTTTTCGCTCTTACAGCTTCATAGGTCTAAGGGTGATTTTATATTATTCCCAACGTTACTTATGTAACGAATTTCATCTATGACAGTTTTAGTGCACGTAAATGAGTTATATAACAGCGGTCCGAACAGGGGGTGGCAGGCCCTGGCTCTGACGGTTACGTCATATCGTTCGATGTTTTTGGCGGAGAGTACCGCCCAGGGACGCGGATGTTCGATGCGTACACGGTATGGAGGGGTGCGCGGTGCGCCTGTCTGTGGACTCGTTGCGTCTTATTCGGTGTCCTAACAGTGTTTGTGACGCTAGGTGAGTGTGTAGTATTTGTGCTGACTGGCCAGCGACATTTGGGTCGTCAGAATTTAGCGGAACTGGGAGTTCAATTAAATCATTAAGGGCTTCCGGAGACTTCCCGTATCATTTAGAGTGGGGACGTTGGTGTCTGCGTTTACCACTAGCGGGTTGGGATACGTCTCGGCCCACTCAAAGTAGCGACGAGTCATTCCCTTGAAATATTCAGAGATTTTCGAAAGTTGACAGTCTCTGTGCAAGTCAGAGTTTCGTTATTACCACCAAACTCCAGTAACTATGCGAATGAATCTATTTTGGGGGCGTGGAAATCGGAAAAATTTCATTTCGAATTCGAAAGCTACGCTTGCATAGGATATTATAGGTCAAGGTTTGTAAAAATGGAACTTGTATCTTCGTATAGTTTGCTCTTGCTGTTAACTAGCGGGTGGAGGCGAATAGTAGCGAATTTGGTATGAACACGAACAGAGCGAATATGTTTTGCGAAGGTAAAAACGTGATTAAATGTGATCACTAGGTATTTGGCCGTCGTTTCCCATAGGAACTGGCGGCTGAATAGGGTCGTAGTGTCTAAAAGTTTTGATGGCTTCTACGTATACCATGGTAACCCCACAAAATGGCGATTGTTATGTTATAAGTGATTTGAAATTAAATATTTATTTTCTATCTACCGCTTTAACAAATATTTTAATGTCTATAAGAAAGACTCCACGTATGTACAATCGTATATTATAGAAGCAGGCATAGTATAATGTCGTATTATCTTCAACAATCATTTACGGAGTAAAGTCGAGCGGAGGCAGAGTAGCCGCGCTTATGGTAACGATTTTATACCCCTCCGGTCACGTGGTAAAAGCTAACGTGTCCGTCTACTTTGTCTACCGTTTTTTTTAATTACAAATTACTATTCTGTGATCCATAGATCTTTCATAAAGTAAGGAAACAAGAAGTTCAAGGAGCAATATAAACGAATGTGTATTCAAGTTTCATGCAGCCCTAGTACATTACCATTTGTGAGTGGTACGTTCAAACACGCTCTGGTAACCCCCAATAGCCACGCCCGTGTTTCTGTGATCCTGATCTGGTAAAGACTAATATTCACGCTTGTGCTTGTTTCCTGTGAGTACTAGTTTATAAGTGGTACCAATTTAAGGAAATAACCTTCGCACTGTATCTTAGTGAGCGTCCTTATGATTTTATTCATCAAAATTGCTACTCATTATCTAAATCTTTGAGATATTCCTGTTTGCCTGGTACTATGGACAGCCAATTAAATAAATCTCTCTCGGAAAATGACGTTCGTCAATAGAGCAAAGGGAGAGAACTGCCCCGAACTTTACTTTTTCTCACAACAAGCGAAAGAGGGAAGTCGACATTATTATAAGACTTTGGCAGTCTTAAAGAGGAAATTAAGAGTATGATATCCTCCGCAATGGCAGTGTAAAAACAAGAACTTAAACAAATTACTAACACTTTAAAATATATTCAATAATCAAATAATACCATTAAAAGTTCAATTACATTTTTAACTGCGCAAAATGAAGAATTTCGGATAAAAATAGAGCATTTAGAAGAAAGCAAGGTAAAAGAGGACATAAGCTATATTACTCTATTACAGAACAAAAATGAATACATGCAAATGAACAACCGTAAAACTAATTTTGAGATTAATAACGTACCTAAAAAATCGGGTGAAACCAGAGATCTCATTACTATGGTAACATGTTTGTCGAAAAACATTGGGTGTAACTTAAACAATACTGATATCAAGGACATCTATAGGCTGCGCAGAAAGCAGGATAGATTACGCAATACTCTGATTGTAGTCGAAATATGTTCAACACTTATTAAATTGGAAATATTGAAAATCAGCAAGGCCTTTAATATCAAACATAAGATTAAGCTATCTGCAAAGCACCTGGGATTTCATACAGAAGAAGATACTCCTGTCTTTGTTTCAGAGCAGCTCACAGCAAAAGGCCCTCGGCTACACTTCCTTTTCCGAGATCTCGTCCGATCCAAGAAATATATATTTTGTTGGACAGCTAATAGTAAAGTTTATTTGAGAAGAGACGAAAATTCTTGTATAATAATAATTATATCTAAAGCACAAATTCAACAACTCCAACAGAATTCATGACTAGTTTCCGTATTAACCATAGAGTATTTTTATAGAAACATAATATTAATATTTTTTTTGTATCTACAAATGTTCATTATGTTCTTTGTACACTTTATTTTAATAAACTTTTTAATTGTTTTTTTATTTATTGTCACACATTTCTATTGATACTATTTTATTGTCACACAGACCTCAGCGTTACATTATACACACTTATTTTCATACTTTGCATACAAATAAAACACTATACTTATGTCAATTTGTCCTTTAATAAAACTTAAATTAAGTTTAGTTAGCCAAGTAAATGTTAAATAATAATTTTCAAACATATTCAATGAGTTAGGAGTATTCAACGGTGAATTCATCATAAAATTAATAGACAATCCTCAATATTTCATACAAAGTTCTATAAGAAATGCTTCTATTCCGTTATTATCTAAAGTTGAAGAAGAGCTTGTTAGATTAGAGCGGTTAGGTATTATTATACCAATAGAAGAATCTAACTACTTTGTTTAACCAATTGTAATAGTTTATAAATATAAAATAAACGTATTTGTAATGGCTACACAAAAGCAAATAAAAATATTAAAAGACTGGTTTATCCCATACCGAAATTCTAAAATACTTTAGCTAAGCTCAAAAGAGCCAAATATTTTTCAAAACTGATTCTACATCAGGCTTTAATCAAATACGACTAGACGGGGAGTCAAGAAAACTTACTACAATAATTACCCCATTTGGTAGATATATTTATAATAGACTTTCATTTGGATTTAACTGTGCTCCTGAAAATTTTGGCATCAAGGTCTCTAATTTGCTTAAAGAACTAAAGGTAAGTATCCATATGGATGTTATTCTTATTTATGAACCTAATACAGAGGGTAATAATTGAGTTTTAATGGAAGTTTTATCTAGACTTACCAAGGAGGGAATAACCATTAATAAAAGTAACTGTGTATTTGGGGTGGAACAACTCTCATATTAGGGACATAGTATATCGAAGGAGGGTATTAAATAGAAACTGAGCATATTAGGACAATAAGTGAATTTAAGAGACCGGGTAAAAAAAATGATTACTGCAATTTTTATGTATAGCCAATTTTGTTGTTAGATTTATCCCACTTAAATAAACTATATTGGCACTCTTAAATGCACTGTTAAAGGGGAATAATTTATATATAGGTTGGGTGTTCTTCAAGAGAAAGTATTTAAAGATATAAAAGGTAGATTAGTAATGGCACCAACTTTAGCATATTTTGACCCGAATGTAGAAATAGTGGTGTCCGCAGATAGCAGTTCTTATGGGATAGGAGCAGTATTGATGCAGAAAGACCAATTGGGAAATAAAGTTGCGGAAGTATATGTTAGTAGAGCTCTCACGGATTTGGAGAAGCACTATGCCAAATTGAAAAAGAATGTTTGTCACGTGTGTGGACTATGGAAAAGTTTAAGGATTATGTTGTGGGAATACACATAACGTTGAGAATGGACCATGAGCATTTGATTCAAATCTTACATTCAAAATCAATAGATGAATTAGATCCCAGACTTCTTTGACTCGGGTTAAAGTTAATGCATTTTGACTATCATGTAAAATATACACCGGGTAAGGATCTAACAGTTGCTCTATCAAAACAATATCTAACAAATACCTGCAATGTTACTCATAGTAAAACTATTAATAAAAACACTCCAATCCTTAATGCAAAATCGAGTTTGAATAGCTTAGATAAAATAAAATTAGAACATAATAATTGTAGCATTTGCAAGCAAATCAAAAGCTATATAGTACATAAAATTACAGGAGAATTAAAAAAACTATTATCAGTAAAGGTATTTATAGTTTTTCAATAGAGGATGACATACTGTTATATAATTGTAGGGTTGTTATACCAAAATTGTTACAGAAAGAAACCTTTTTGCAGATTCATGAAGAATATATGGGTATATATAAATGTAGGAAAGGGCTAAACAAACAATATTATGTATAGGGTTATCTAAATAAATTCAAGAATAAGTTCAACGATGTCCTAAATGCATAGAATTAAGAACAAATCACAGCGAAGAAATGAACATTGAACAGTTGCTGTGATCGACCATGGCAGAAAATAAGCTTAGATCTTTTTAAATACAATAATTTATGGTATGTGGTTATGACAGATTATTGTTCTAGAGTTATAAAGATTTTTTATTTAAGGGATATAACAGATATAACTAGATATGTAATCCCTGAAACTGTAAGGTCAGACTGTGGTACTCAGTTTAAATATTTCTTTTATTAATTGCTAATAAGTATGGGTTTAATTCAATCACTAACATTCCATAATTTCGACAAATTAAAGGAAAAGCAGAATATGGTGTTAAAAAGGCTAAAGCCCTATTATCAAAATATCAGGATATTCATTTCGTTCCTTAATTTATAGGAATACCCCATTAGAGTCGGGTTAGTCCAGCAGAACTTATGTTTAATCGCAAGTTGAGAGACAACTTGCGAATGTTAAAAAGTATTCGAGACAGAACAGTGGATAAAAAAAAGTTTTTGGAAAATAGGAATGCAAAGAAATTGAAAGATGCTTGTTATTATAATAGGAGGCACAATCCTTAAAAATTTGAAGAATCAAAATAAAATTATAGATTATGTATTACAGACGTAAAAATTTATGCTACTGTTTCCAAGTTAGGTATATATATATATATATATATATATATATATATATATATATACAATATATATCGTAATAGGTTTTGAGGGTCTTTCTATCACAGTCGGTACCTATTCGCCGCCGCCGCTTGACACAACTGTGGGTAGGTATTAGTGCCGACAAAAGCCGACAATTCACATTTGTTAATGTTAAAAAAATACCTACCTATGAACACTAACTGATGTTCTTACTCCGACCAATGAGTTGTTTATTTAAGTCTAGTAAACATTTGATCGCATCTTTCAATCACACTTTTCAACCATTGGACTTTCGACTGTGAACAATTTTGTTTATTGATTATGATACAATATCAATAGACAATATTCGTTACAAAATGTTATTAATTTGCATAACATTTGATTGTAATTGTAAATAATAATAAACTGCTAAAACTAAGAGTCAATACGAAAACATAATTCAAAGACGGCGTGTTTAAAATATGTGAATCAAGATTACAATAATTCTAAGAATCAAATATTTAACTTACTGATAGACTAAACTCTCATACAACGTTGAATTTTAATACATTTTCAATATTTCCACCACGGCTCCGTGGCGCAGTGGCTTAGCAGTTGTGTTGCAGCGCTAAGGACCGCGGGTTCGAATCCCGCACGGAACAATATTTGTATGGCCTACAAATAATTGTTCCGGGTCTAGATGTTTCTCCTTGTCAAATTTATGTTTGTACACTGCACAACACAAGAGAAAATCCTAGTGTAGAGGTTACGTTTTAATAAAATAAAAAGGAAGAAAATAATTTAGAAAGCAATTCAGTGTCATTTTTTACTATTCTAAAATCGTTCACTCATAGAATCATTATTTTTAGGTTCTCGGCACTTATTGTCTCACTAAAATAAACTAATGATTTAATACGTATTAATATTTAATACGTACGTAATCAGGGGATCTGGGAGGTCAATGGCCCGACCGCCGCGACCTTTATAAGGTACTCCAAACTCTGTATTTGTAAAGACTTTAACATACTTGAAATAAGGTTCAATTTTCTTTATTTTCTATTAAATGACGGAATTTGTATTAATACAAATAAAACTGCACTTTTAAAAGTCTTATTGCCTTGAGTTACGGTCCATTTCAGTTTGTATTGACTGTACAAACCTGTAGTTTCAATTATTTTTGGATAAAAAATTTCCTATATTAAAAATGATAGAAATCGATTCAGTAAACGATTCTGAACAAACTACTTTCTCAAAGTGCGTTAATTATGTTACGTATATATAACTATAAATGTTTTAATTATATAATCAATATTTAATATAAAATAAAACTGAAATTATTTATACAGTTAATATTGCGGTCCACCACAATTTTATATTTTAATGTAATGTAAATAAATATTTTTTTTAATTTAATTTTAAAAATTTTCATAATACTGGTAGATTTCCATAATGATTTCTTATATTTACGCAAACACTACACATTTAATAAAACTATTTTTACGGATTTTATCGCGTTTAATTAACTTATTTTATATTCCGGACATTTCGGTTGCTTTCCAGCAACCGTGGTCACGGGGAACTGAGGCGATTGACGTCCCGATGTCCGATTTAAACCTAAGCTTTTTAAATAATAATTTCAGTCCGATCTACGCAAATGAAGTTAATTAAACGCGATAAAATCCGTAAAAATAGTTTTATTCAATGGAAGATTTCCTTTCACTTCCATAACAGTTTGATCGTGGTCCAAATTGAAAGTATCACAAAAACTGGCTTGATATAAATTGCTTCCGATTCCATTAAATGAAAGCCATTACTTACATCTGCCCAGCTTATTCAAGCAATAGCCTTTTTAAATGCACTGTGTTTTTTATTACTAGGTCTTTATCAGTTGATTTAAATGTATTGTTTAAGTTTTAAATTTTATATATTGTCACTTGTTTTTTTTATAAATGGAATACTACTGACGCTATTAACATTATAAATAGACCGTTAAATTACTCCAAGTAAGCATAAAATGCTTATGTTAAGAATAGTATACAATAGTGCTCGAACGTCGTTTTCAAATCCACGACTTTGTTCATTGTTTTTCTCTTTGTGTTAGGTAAATGAATTGTTGGTTGTATTGAACGCTTTGCCAGTATTGCTTTTTCTCGTCGCCATTTTTTCCGACTTAGGGTCAGTAATTATTGACAGGCTTTTTGTTGGTTGATAGAGCATCTTAAATAAAAATTAAGAGATACATGAGACCAATCCAATACATATTATAGCGTTAAACACACGGAGTGAGTAAACATGTAATTAGAAGATTAAAACAAATAGTGGCGGTGTTACATTATCCCTACCTCGTATCATCCCGTTGGTTTGTAAGAGGCGGCAGAGGGAAACTCAACGAGGAGATATGCAGCCTTATGTTGCTAACAACAGCTGTGCAAAAAAAGTAAAAAACAGCGTTTGGCAATTCGCTTGCCAAGCGTGGTTACTATGGCAAATATCCCCCATATAATACAATCTATGGGGGAGGCCAATGTCCAGCAGTGGAACTTTATAGGCTGTAATGGTAATTGTAAGGAGACTAAAATATGTATTTGGTTTATAATATTATGTTTTGTTATACTCTTCGCTTTTTATTTGAAAAAAAAAATTATACTGAAGTAGAAAAAGTCTAGAATGAAATAAATAAGATGCCTCCGTCTCGATATTGTAAAAGTTCGGCAAGAGCAATGAAAAGCTTTTTTAGTTTTTAAAATTGCCTCTAGAAAATGGTTGTTGTAAATATCCTACATATTATGCATATAAATTCGTTAAGTAAAAAGTACTACTGGTAACTTCAGCCTTTTAATTTAATGTGTTTCTTTGTATTTTTATTTATTTCTCATTTTAGTGTATGCAATACAGTATTTTTTTTACTTTTTATAATCCGGTGCTTGACTACAAATTCATCTAGTAGTACGTGGTGATACAATCATAAAGTAACATTTTCATCTATTCAACAACTTGCCTGTTTATTAGTACAAAAATTAGTATTATTTTACAGTATAAGTGTTTTACAAGCTTTTATTTAATTTGCTATTTTTAAATGTTTGTTCGTGTGAAATCTTTCTACAGAATTTTAAAGCAGTTATCTTTGAATGCAACCAGCGTTGTTGTGTCTTAACTTATATCGACCTACAACCTGGGAAAATCCTAGTGACGGTGAAACAAATTTGAAATGGCAAAAACAAGATGGTTGCCATACTAAACTTAAAGAGTTATAACCCGGCATATATAGGTCAGTAATAGTTTTGATATGGTGCTCAACAAATATTGTTGTAGGAACCGACAAGTGTCATCTACTAGCGATGAAAAAAAATCAAGATGGCGGATCCAAGAAAGCAATCAAAAACTTAGTTGCTCCATTCCAAAAGGTCTCATCATAACTTACAAACCGAGGCCAAATTCGGCACATCTAGTTCTCCTCGTCGAGAAGTTCCAGTAGCAGTCATCAAAGTACACTTTCAAGTCACTATCATGTCCAGAGGTAAGGTCTCATCATAACTAACAAATCAAGCCCAAACTCAGCACATCTCATTCTTCTTATCGAGGAGTTCCAGTAGCAGCCTTCAAAGTACACTTTCAAGTCATTCTATCAAGTCCGGAGGTAAGGTCTCATTATAACTAACAAAAGGAGCCCAAACTCGACACACCTAGTTTCTCTCTTTGAGGAAATCCAGTAGAATTCACCAAAGTACATCTTCAGGTTACTCCATCAATTTTATAGATAAGGTCTCATCATAACTAACAAAACGAGCCCATACTCGGCACACCTATTTCTACTCATCAAGTATTTTCAGTAGCAGTCACGCAAGTACACCCTCAGGTTACTTCATCAAGTCCGGAGGCAGAGGCGGATTGATTCTCGACAGCGCCCTAGGCTAGCCTAGCACCTCATCGGCGCTCCTTTAGTGGCAATGTTACTTCTATTATAAATTAAAACTACTCGTTTTGCAAATAAACTATATTATAATTTATAATATCGGTTTACAGAACTTTATTAACTCATAGAAGAACATAGTTAACTTATAATGACCTTATAAACAATTTACAAAAAATAAATTATAATATTTTAACATGTCCACATCGAACTTTTTCAGTAGTAAGCGCGTGAAAAAATGTTGTCGTGAATGTACTGATTCAATTTCGATTTAAAATGGTAAATGAGTTGTACTATTTTATATCATTAGGTAGTTTGTGGTATATTTGTGTTCCCTCTAACATTATTAAATTAAATATTAAAATATAAAATCACATATTTCGGAACTAGTCCATAATATACTTGATAAATACACATCAAAAATAATATATTAAATCTAAGTTATGATGTCAATTTTATTAGAATTACATAAAAATATTTTATTTAAATTAAATTCAAACCAATCTAATTTGTGTTTCTTAAATGGTGCTTGTAAGTGTTCGTGTCGTTTCGTGAAAAATATTTCGGACTGAATTATTAACTATTCCACAACGCACCATACAAAGCAACTAGTTTCAATCTTACTTTTTTGATGTGACATCTCCTTGTCAGTTTATCATCGAAATGCAGTCCTAAGTTTTGCTTTTAGTGCGAGCGGTGGATCATTTCATTCTTAATAGTTAGCGGTGCGTGCTGGGGGATTGTTTTGTTTTTAGCCGCAAATATCACATAAGATGTCGTGTTTGCATTAATAGAAGATTACTACGACACCAGTTACTATAAATATTAAAATTGTTTTGTGCTTCCTTAATAATTTTATTAATGTCTTTACCAAAATAAAAGAGACAGGTATTGTCCGTATATAAAATTATGTTTCCTGTTAACCCTATCTTAGTAACATTATTAACATATATTCAAAATAGCAAACCACCTAATTTTGTTTCTGGCGGTATGCCACATTTTATGAGTTGAGGGCTACTGCAATAATCTCCTATTTTTACACATTGAAATCTATTATTCAAGTATGATTCAAGAATTTTAAGTGCATTTCCCGTAAAACCCAAGTTCTCGAGTTTACGAATGAGGATATTGTGGCTGATTGTGTCGAATCTACATCCCTTTGTTGTCGATATTCCACGCATTAGAACCAAACAGTTTGCTTCTTGTTTTGTAATGCGTACAGCAAGAGAGTGGAATAATTTACCGGCGTCTATCTTTCCGTCCGAATACAATCTGGGCTTCTTCAAGGTAAGAGTGAATAGGCTTTTATTACGATAAGACAGTGCGATTTACCATCTACTGCATCACCACTTACCACCAGGTGGAATTGTGGTCAAGCACTGGCTTATAATAAGTAAAAAAAACGCCTTTTTTAAGTCTATGAAAATTCCTAAACAGAGATTTTTTGTGGTCGATATTTGTTTTTATTTTTGTTACAAGGTCTATGGTGGCTAAAAGTGTGTTCGATTTGTTTCTGAACGCATAGTGGGAGTTAGATATGAAAATTAGGTTGGATTATTTATTCGATTGTACAAAACTTTCTCGAAGACCTTGGATATTACGGGCAAGACAGATAATGGTCTATAGTTATTGGAATCTGTTTAGTATCTGATTTGTGAATAGGGGTTTTTCTTGAAATTTTCAGGCTATTTGAAAAAAAGCCTGTAGTAAGGCATTTATTTATGCATCGTGTTAGGTTTTCATTCAAATGGCTGGCAATATATTGAATGGATTTAGTACTTTAACCGTCAATACCTGTACTCGTGATCGTCTAGATCATTTATTATTTTAGCAACCTCATCTACAGTGCATGGAGCCATTCTCTTAATTGATCGATAGGAATTCCCTTTTCATAAGTTAAAATGTGTGTTGAATAAGTTTTGTACGTTTTTGGGGATTTGTTGTGATAGTGCGACACCGAAAGACGAGAAAAAATAATTAAATACTTCACATATTTTAAATCCATCGTTTACAGTTAAAGAATTAAACATAATTCTTGGGAGGAGCACAAATATTTTTGGCTATATTAGTAGCAGGGGTGTTTCTAAAATTCCATGTCTTTTTAGAGTTTCTTTGTTCATATTGTTTAAATTTGTTATAGTAGTATATTTTTTTGGTGTCCTTACTCTGTTACTTTCACCTACAAAGTTTTCTCTTTTTATCCGATCTGTTTTCTGTTGTTTCCATTGTAAATTTCCTTTGTGGATTTCTGTGATAATTTCTTTGTTAATCCAATCCTCTTTAGGCCAGTTTAGGATTTTTTCTTTAGTAGCTCTGCTTTCTTTAATACTTATCTTAATCAAATTTTCCAATTTCTCATATATGTAGTTTTTGTTTACAAAGTATGCTTAACTGACAGTTTTGTACAAAGGATTATAGTCTATAGCTTTTATATTTCTCGTGTTTTTAGTGCATGATTTTGCTTCAGCATTCAAGAAAAATCTGTTTGTGGTCGGCCATAGGTGTGTCTATTGTAGTAAAGTTGATAGGGGTTTCATTTAGTGTAGAGCAAGCGCCTAAGATGGATATCTTATTACAGTTTCATGGATGCAATAATCTATGTGAATTTTATTCAAAAGGTTGTATCTAGATTCCAAATATTTCACTTAATAAAATTCATCATAAAGCAAATCTATGAATGAATTTACCCAGAATGATTCCTCTTTTTCTTTTCTCTAATATGGTTCTGAAAAGGTACTCAAAAAGGGGCCAGTGTTATTTTGTCCGGGTTGTAAGTAGCTCTTACGTGGAGTGCAATGTAGTGTGCATAAATCCTTAAGTAATGTTTACCTCTCTCATATTTTTCTTCTGTAACTTAAAATTTAAGGCTATTTGTGGATATATATTGATACTCCTCCCTTTTTGTCTGAAATATAGATATATGCATGCGCATAGTTTTGAATGTAAAATAGATTCACTTCAAATTTGGTTTTAAACCAGGTCTTAGTGAGGACCAAAAAATACACGGTGACTTCCACTGTCTTTAAAATACATTTTAATTCGTCAAATTTACCAGCTGATCGAATCCTTCTTACGTTGGCATAGAAAAATTTAAGGGAGGATTTATTTACGAATATGTTTTGGTGATCATACTCAATAGAGTGAGAGTTAGACACGTTGGTATCCATTATTGGTTTTTTGGCTGAGTTTTAAGTACACTTGGCACACCTTTTATAAATTTAATTTTGAGGTTAGACTCACCAGACTGGTCGCGTTGAATCAGCTGATAAGTTTTTAAGATGTTAGTTTTGGCTTGGTATTTGATCTTGCAATTTCTGTTTGTTCCGTAGTAAGCACCTTACAATGTCCGAAAAATTAAAGAATACTTTTATAAAGACGAGATTTATCATGGAAGTATTTTCCCAATCTTACAGTTTTCAGAGGTTTTGGGTAATTGGTTTTAATTTGTGTGAATGTATTAATAACTTCGCTTAAGTCGTGTTGTTGTCTCATGGGTGCATCTTTATTATTTATTTCTGGAACTCGCAACAACACAACACGACGTTTTTCATGCGTTCACAACGCGTCTTGAAATTTTCTTTTTATGTTTTCATGTAAATCAGTATGCGAAGGTGTCACCTCATGATTTTTCAATAAGCTGACACCCTTGTCAAAATGTTAATCTTGAAAAGGGTGTCAGCTGTTTTTTTTTCTGTATTTCAGAGTTCTCGGTTTTGATGCTAGTTAGTTCCTTATGTATATTATACTTCGGAGATAAATTTCAGTTACCGTATTTAAGGCTTTAATTTAATTTCAATCTTGACGTATGTTTGTGGTATCCTCTTCTTATGCTTTAGCAACATCTTTGAAAAATGCCATTATTTTCTCGCGAAACGAATTTATATGTACATTGTTATTTATATAGTATTATTTTACATTTACTTAATACTCGAAATCCAGGTGCTTTATCTTTCTTTGGTTCACAAATGCATTATTCTCTTCCAGAGTTAGTGAATATAGATCTGGGCTTGAACTCTTTCCACTACCACTTATTCTTGAGCCGCTTTTCTGTATTCTGTATGACGTTTTATTGTATTCTCTATGACGTGTAATATTTTATTTTCTTTAATAATATGTAAAGAAAACAATGTGAAGAACTCAAGTGAGTACCCTGGGTGGTGAAGCAGGATCGTAGAAGTGACGTCGCACGATTAGGTATGTATCGTAGCAAACTCGTAGTCACGAAAATCGTAGCGGAGTGCTACAATGGAACGTAGTACGCTTGAGTCACTCAGTGTGGCACGGCAAAATTTGTATTGCAGCGAGCAGACAGCCCAGGAAATGTCTCTGATGCACGCTTCTAGTTATCTTTTTTTATACGAGAGGGGGCAAACGAGCATGCGGTTCACCTGATGGTAAATGACTACCGCCGCCCATGAACAACCGCAACACCAGGGAGGGAATTGCAGGTGCGTTTCCGGCCTTTTAAAAAGGAGTACGCTCTTTTCTTGAAGGTCCCTAAGTCGAATCGGTTCGGAAAAATCGCTGATGGTAATCGATTCCACAAGGAAGTCGTGCGAGGAAGAAAACATCTTCTAAATCGCACAGTGGTGGACCGCCAATCATCCAGATGGTGTGGATGGTATCGGGAGTTCTGCCGAAATGTGCGTTCGTGAAATTCGGCAGCTAGGATTAATCCGAACGATTCCTCAAAGCACTCCCCATGGTAGATGCAAAAAAAATGCAAAGGGATGCAACATCTCTTCGCAGTGCCAATGAATCGAGCCGATTGGAAAGGACTCGGTCGTCGACGATTGGAGCCGCTCTGTGCTGGATGCGGTCAAGTGGAAGGAGCTGACACTGGGGAGCCCCTGCCCAGAGAAGGGTATTCCATGTGAGGCCGAACCTGTGCCTTGTAAAGTTGCAGGCGGTGTGCCGGCATGAAATACTGTCCCACTCTGCTGAGCACGCCAAACTTTTTAGAGGCCAATTTGGTCTTCTCTTCCAAGTGACCACAAAACTGCACGTCACTCGATATGTCGACTTCGAGGATTCCGATACTGGCTGAGGCAAGAAGGGGAGTGCCTTGAATCTGAGGAGATACGACAAAGGGGTTCTTTTTAGCGGTAAACGCACAAACTTGTACTTGTTTTGTATTATCTTGTGTGGGGCAGGTCTGGAAAGCAAATAAACAAAAGCAACCATGCTTTTGTTTATTTGCTTTCCAGTGGGATATTGTTCTCGTATTTTGGGGAAGTATAGATTTATCGAAAAATTTTTTGCAGCACTAGAAACTTTCTATGTGTACGTTTATTTTAACGGTAAGTTTGCTGTTAAAGAAAATTCTGAACATTTATTCGAGGTGATATTACGGAGCGCGGTCGCGGAACTATATAGAGATATATTATTATGTTGTTATATAAAACATCATGGAGAACAGACAGTCTGCAGCCCCGCAATGAAGGCACTCAACTTGGGCAAAGCTACTTAGCTTGTGAGTCAAACCAAGACGCAGGGAGCGCCATTGAGAATAGCGACCCGCCAAACAACCATCGCAGAGACGCAATGCTGCAGAACGCAACAAGCATCAATACGACTATTATCGGGCTTACACCATCCCAAGGTCCCAGTTTAAGGTCGTACAGTCCCAGCAGACAGCATCACCTGCAAAATACCACCAACGTGTCATAGTAACACGCCACAAAGACGTCAGTAGCCAAAACTCCACGCATCATAGCGCTATTGCACTAAGACATGGAGTTGAGTATGCTTGCTGCACTTAAAAGTACTACCAAACATATTTACCCCAATCCGAAATACAGCCAAAGTATCATAAGGCTATGCGCTAGAACGCCGCCCACAAACGGTAGGGTTGTGCGATGTCCACGGGCAAGTCGTATTGCTACAATAAACCCGCTTACCACCAACACGAAGATGATATGTCTAGGACACATCGATTAACCACCAACGTATCATAGTAGCACGGTACTAAGACGTCATTAGCCAAAACTCCACGTATCATAGCGCTATTGCACTAAGACATAGAGTTAAGTATGCTTGCTGCACTTAAAAGTACTACCAAACACAATTACCCCAATCCGAAATACAGCCGACGTATCTTAACGCTATACGCTAAGACGCCGCCCACAAACGGTAGGGGCGTGCGATGTCCACGGGCAAGTCGTATTGCTACAATAAACCCGCTTACCACCAACACGAAGATGATATGTCTAGGACACATCGATTAACCACCAACGTATCATAGTACCACGGTACCAAGACAACATTAGCCAAAACTCCACGTATCATAGCGCTATTGCACTAAGACATGGAGTTTGTATGCTTGCTGCACTTAAAAGTACTACCAAACACACTTACCCCAATCCGAAATACAGCCGACGTATCTTAACGCTATGCGCTAGGACGCCGCCCACAAACGGTAGGGTTGTGCGATGTTTACGGGCAAGTCGTATTGCTACAACAAATCCGCTTACCACCGACACTAAGATGATAATGTCTAAGACACATCGATTAACCACCAACGTTTCATAGTAGCACGGTACTAAGAAGTCATTAGCCAAGACTCCACGTATCATAGCGCTATTGCACTGAGACATGGAGTTGAGTATACTTGCTGCACTTAAAAGTACTACCAAATCACACTCACCCTAATCCGAAAGATAGCCGACACGAAGATGATATGTCTAGGACACATCGGTTAGCGAGTCCAAGTTTACCTCGGTTTTGGAGGCTACGAAGCAGCCTACACGCCACTATAATAATCCTTTTCAAGTCCCATTTCTTTCATTATAATGCTTTTACATATTTTAGACCTTCCACATATTTGCTTTATTTCATAGACCATATGATTGTATGTCTTATTCATATGGGACTTCAAGTCATAACTATGTTATCATAATGCTTATGCATCATAGAGACCTTCCATATTAATGCTTTGGTTCGTTAGACCTTACTATGGTAAGTTCCTAATTGGGACTAGTCATTGTGCAACCTTAATACTAGCATTCGATCAGCCGACCACCCCATATATATATGTACAACCTTGGGTATGTGTCTCCGGCAACGCCCTAATATAAGAGAACATTACAAGAACACCTTCATCAACTTTTTTTGATCCATCCAACAAATTTTGATCCATTTTTTCCTATTATATTACAAAGGTTATTTATCTTTATTATCTTTATTATACATTTCGAATATTTTAAGCAGACTTTTAATAAATTTAGAGATTTTTAGAGACAAATGACGCGTTAACTATACTATAATATTCAATATTCCAAATGAACCTATTTGAACTATATACTATTATTTGCATTTTAATTGTTTAAATTATAATTTCTTAGACATTTTTAAATGTCTTTATAATGAATTTAATTATTGTTTATTAATAATAATTATGAAGTGTCACATTCCCAAGCTTGGCAAGCGGGTTGGAAACCTCAGTTTTTATTGTAAGTCGTTATTTGGAAGACGCTGCTGCTCATCACCTCATCTGTTCCTCTTTGTCCCCTTTTACGAAACCCATGGGTTTGGTATGGGGTAGTGGGTATTCTTACATCGCTTACTGCACGGTACTTTCCCTGGTTATTTCTATTGATTTATTGTAATAAAATATTTAGAGCTGTTGCAATTATGATGAAAGTTCATTATAATAGCGTACAGTTTTATAGTAAGCTTTTTCAACAAAAGTAGAGTATGGAAAACAAATTAAAAATTTGATACCGAAATTTCTCACAGCAACAATGATAGAATGACAGTGCGTACCATTATTTCAAGTGATGCCGAAACCATGGTAAGCTTTTTTAAGAAGTACATTCACGCACACATATACATTTCAAACCACGTTGTTGATTGAAATTTATTTTAGGTGCATATTTGCGTGGGTTCATGTTCATACAATAAGTTGAGAGACAAGATACTCATTAGCCGAGCCGAACCATTCATGATACAGCCATAAAATAACCGCATAATGGCTCTACCACGTCCTCTATATCTTTCTTTGTTGGTCTGAGAAATGAACACAATAAAAGTATAAAAGTTTAACTTATAAGCATCACCTTATTAAGATTTAAGCGAAAAAAACTTTTGCCTTCAAAATTTTCCATTCTCTAAGACAAAATTTAATTTCTTGAACAGAACAGAATAACGTAACACAATTATCATAAGCGAGCAATTTTATTCGTTTTATTCAAACTGAAGTTAATTTCGAGGATAAAGTTATTCTGAATTAAGCGATCTTATTATTTAGTTTTTATTTTTTGTTTTTGATTGCTAAAAGTCCAGGTGCGTATTTGAAGAGTATAGTGTTTTAATACTGAAACATCTGTTGAAATATTAAAATAATAAGTATATAAATGTTGTATGACCAGGCTAATTAATATTCGACGGGTACTACGTATATTAATGCAAGTGCAAAAACACAACTTTACATGAGAACGCTTAAAAGATTGTAAAGCTTAACTTTTATATAAATTGATAGAAAAGTTAAAAAAATTGAAATTTTAAGCTAGAATATCGTAAGAAAAAGACGGCGTCATTAATTATCAAAAAATAATTTGTTTTCTTAAATTGATAAATAGTATAATAATTTGGTAAATTGGTACAAGTAAACACTTAAAATAATTTATAAAATAATTTAAGCAAACTAAGGAAAACATAAGGACTATACTTTATTTTTCATACATTGCCGCATAATTAAATTAATATTACAAGCTTATAACATGAAAAATATTGCCTTTATAATAAGCATTCCACGTGCTTAACTTTATTATCCGTTTCGCTCAGAACACTCCCACTACACGCCACCAAGAGGAACATAGCGGTGGAGCCCTATATATGCCCATGAGTCGTGTGTCAACAATGTGCAACAGTAGTCTTTGATTGGCTTCAATAAATGAATGAATGTGTGACATTTGCCATAGTTGTGTTTGCCGCATTGACAAACGGGTTGACAGCTAAGTATTGTTTATTAAGTTATTATTAGAAATGTGCTGCTGCCCATCTCCTGATTCAACATCTCTCTAGGGCCCCATTAACAATTGAGAGAATTGAAGGGAATTAAACGACTCGCTCTTATATATATATATATATATATATAAATAAGGCAGCATGGTATGATTCAGACCAGCCGCCGCAAAGCAAACGTAAAACTTACCTTTCTTTAGTGGATCGTTGGCGGAGTGTTTAGCGTTTAACGCCGCGATTAAATAATCTATTAGGTTAACAGGTTCACCAACACTGATAACATGGTGAGATTGAGAAACCGCCTACGTGGTGAGACTAGGGACGCAGTGTCAACGCTGCTGTTTATCACGAGTATTCCAACGGATATTATGCGAAAATCAGAGCAGTGTTTCGGCCGCCCGGAGGTTAGAATAAATTCAGCATTAGAAGATTTAAGACGCCTGTGGACATTATTTTTAGTTTTTGGAGTCATTATCTTTAGTTCTATTATTATAATAATAAAAAAAATTGTTCAAGCTATACAATCAAGAAGATGACCCACCACTAAAATAATACTAAAATACTATTTTACTTAGCTCCACTAGGTGGATATTATAGTATTACGATTTGTCATGTATGATACTTATGATTGTAGTCATCGAATTAACCAATGTTAGTTAAACGTGACTCTCGTAATTCATATTTGGAATGGTAAATTGAATTAATAAGACTTGCTTCAGAGGCCGGTCCTTAAGAAACGCGTAAATAGGTAGTTACGGTTTTAAACTGACTTCATTGAATGACACCACAAAATATCTCAATTATTTAATATATGAATCTTCACTTTCAACGTGTGTTATTTATAAAAAAGATCTTGATTTTCGGGAAAAATATCATCAACAATGGTAAAAATACTTAAAACGGCCTTTTCTCTTTTAAATCTATAGGCTATTTAGTTATTATTTTAGAAAATAATTTTGGTTAAAACGTGAGATAGAAGTATAGATAACACATTCACCATTCATAATTTTTACTAATTTAAATCAAAATGCAATAATCTAAAGCTGAATATCATTAATTTTTTAGCAGAAACCGTTCTCCGCTTTCTATACATTTTAGTTCATACTAAAATGTTTAGGTTTCCGTAATTAGCTTTATATTAGAAAACACATGTGAAAAAAATTCAGTGCCGCCTCAATTTTCGAGGTGATTGCGCGTCCGTTTGTAGCCCGATTGGACGAGGCTAGTCGATAAATCTATTGTTTGTCATAGCATAAGGGTGGGTCGGGTCGCGGGTGTCGGACACGACTGCTAAAATAATTTGTATTCGTCGAATAAGTAGACTAACTAGGTATGTAAGTTTTAATATGTATTGCTTAATAGAAATTAATGTACTTAATAAAATAGTAATTTATGTTAATATCCATTTCAGGTCGATAATATGGGAAAACGCAAAGCAAGTTATTAATATTCGTGGTAGAGCCATGCTGCAGCTATATTAGTAGTATTGTTGTAGCACGAATGGGTCTGCTCGACCGAGGAAGGATCACGCTCTCACAGAATATTAGCGTAAAATGGTAGCTTGACACTGCTGTGTTTCGTATGGTGAGTGTAGAGAACCGGAGACACATTTTACTGAAAAAGAGGCATTCCATCTTAGTCTTCATGGGTGACGACGCATCTGTATTTTGATTCGTAATCGAAGATAGATGTAGATGTCTATGGCCACAGCAACCACTTACCAACAGGTGGACTGTGTGCTCGTTTGTCACCCTATCCTATAAAAAAATATAAAAATCAAATTAATATAATAAGCATATGAACCACTCGGAAACTCGCTAAGCAAGCAGTCTTGTTTTAGGACTCGAATCAACCGGTGCAGTGGGGATCTATGATCTGAACCTAGAGTGAATTGTTGACCAATGGGTTACCGTTGATCATATCGTCGTCGTGGTAATCGTGATTTCATTTCAGACCTTCTGGAATAGTCCTGTCCTGATTAACTCGTCGGGTTCTTTGTTGAGGTGATACCATCCGATTACGATGACGTTTAGGTTATATTAGTAATATCTTATGCCGAGGTTATTATTGTAGTAGTTAAATATAGATTGATAACTAATATTTATAATAAAGAAATTATCTACTCTATTAGCCTGTCTTCTAATGTTATGGCTTTTCATTAGGGACGACTAAATACAATATGTAATAATAACTCTGTGGTTCCAGATAAGTGCGTTATTACAATCAGTATCAAACGTATATAAATAATATTACTTTAGAAAAATCAACATAAAAATATTCAAATTGAATTTAAATAAAATGGTACTTATAAATTGCATGTGGATTGATTGCATCTCCAATAACCTTTTAAAATACAAAAACCTTAATTATAATTAACATAGGCATTTTTATCAGCCTTTGATAAACGACTTTCATTTTTATATCTTTTCATGACAAGTGAATTGTGGCAATTTTTTTTATATAATAATAGCTTTTCATAATTTTAAATAACTATTGAAAAACACGGGCTTACAATAAGAGTGTTGGCGTATACTAGACGATACTTTTGCGATCATTTGAAGTGAGTGTAAATTTTTGGGGATTTTTCTATACTAAAGTCGTACGAGGACAAGCGGGTAGCGGACCCGCTTGTCCTCGTACGACGTTTGAGTGTGAGGAGCGATCGAAACGCCGCTTATTTTAAAGTAATTTTATTTTGTTTATTACATTCTTTTAATATAGGTCAAATTAAAAATAATTTCTGTTACATATTCTGTATCAAATAAAGTTTCACATGAAAAATGCATAATACATTTCTCCTACAAATAGTTGCAAATTTGAAATTAATCACGATATTTTATACTTGAAACAACCTTTTCTTAAATATTTTTCCCAAATCTCTAATTAGGTAATAACGTGGTTAATGACATAACTATCCAATAATATAAAAAAGGGTATTGGAGGTGAAAGAATATTCACTACTCCATATCATCCCGTGCGTTTGCAAATCCACCTAGCAAAAGTGGAAACTATGAAAAATACTTATGTTCAGTTGACTTTTATAGATCTTAATAAATAAATGAACAATGTATGTTTGATCTCAACATAATTTTAGAAAATGTTAGAAATCGTCAAAACATCGTCATCTACGTAGCGGAACTAAGAATTAATCTCGTTATGTGACTTCGTAAAATTATTTTTGTAAGATAATATATAATATAAAATAAATATGAACATATTAAGTAATATTAGGTATTCAAGAATTTATAAGGAATTTTTTATAAACTACCAGCACATTATTAAAAATATATTCATTATTATTTCTATTATTTTTAAATTTACAGTTTCTGAGAATAACTATATATAGGAAAATTGCTGGAAATAACTATTATACTTCGCTTTTAGCTCTAATGTTATAATAATATATTAATTTAGACGCAAAACATTTTTATTATAACTACTTTATTGTATAAACCATAACATTATACCCATGTACTTAAAGGAAACATAAATTAAGTAAATTATTTCACCTTGGCAGTAAAAATAGCCGCAATAGTTGCAACATATAAGATATGATCCGCCATCTTAAAAGATGCTGTTAAGGGGATCATTCACACACAACCTTGAGGGCGCGCACGCTGCGCACTGGCTCGCTTTAAAAAAATGCTGTATCAGCCATGTCAGAGATAGTAGCCGTAGGTATGTCAGCATTTCTCGTTTAGTTCAGATGCAAATAACATTTTTAGAAAAATTAAATTTAGTTAGTTACTTGGTTAGAAACGTTAAAATCCCATGCATAGTACACCTATAGGTCCCTGAAACCACCAAATGGTTGTTTGTTACATACTGTATAAATAGTTTAATCCACTGTGATTGTTTAAATCTGTATTAAACTTTATTTTTTAATAAAATATCATTTATAAAACCCAAATTTCCCATATTACACAATATTTTAAAATTGGTTCATAAATAAAAAAGTAATAGTTAAAATAATACCTAGAAAGCGTACACTGGCCCACCCTCTGCCATCAGCTATTAATTACGGACTCGCGGACTTCGCTATGTGACAAACAAATGACACAGAAGAAATTGCAAATGGCTATATTCAATGCGTGTTTTTGTGACATTCATAAACATCCTACGATGACGAATACGTGATGAATATGTAATTTGTGCGAAGCACCAAAAAAGTAATTTGTCCATGTCCACGGTTCGTATACTAACACTGCGCGATGCATCTGTGACTAGAAAATGTCAATGTATGTATTCCATTAGAAGTTCCCACGCTCAGGGACAACAGTCTTCAACTTGTACTTGAGAGACAAATTTTATGAAAATATTATTTCAAGTTTGAAAATCTGATGCAACTAATTTCATCAACAAAATAATACAAATTAAATAACGTCTTATATCTTACTTATTATCTCAACAAACAATACTTAAGCTGTCAACCCGTTTGTCAATGTTGCAAACTCAACTATGGCCAATTCACACATTCATTCATTTATTAAAGCCAATCAAAGACTGATTTCTTGACTGATTTATTATTGGCCTATAAGTTTCCTCATTAGTGACTTAACATAGTTGGTACATTGGCAGGTGGACTGGGAATCGCAGTTTTTATTATTATGAATTGTAATCAGGATCATGCTGCTGCCATGCTGACTAGCTTTTTACGCAGTAAATGATTAAAATGCACGAGTAAGTGCAAAACACAGGTGCACCATCTGTGCCATCAGACTCATAGTCTAGCAATCCGACACGACTGGAGAGAGACACCAGGCATTAGACCAAAATAAATTACACAAGAATTATATGCCAAGCAAATTTTTTTCTCACTAAAACTTCTTTTTAATCATCATCTTGTTCATTAGGTTCTCAAGGTTCACTGTATAACTTATGCTTTTCCCGTTGTTGTGAGGAATTTCCTTAATTATTAAGCTAGGCAGCCAGATTGGCCATCGAAATACCAGTTTCTAGGTAGACTTTTTTGCATGAGAGTCCATCTGTGCAGAGAAAAACAGGTAAGAGGATGGCTGCTGGTGCTGCAAAATTACAGTGCTTACACTATCATGTTTCAGTTGTAAGGGTATAGAGAGCCAGTGAAATTACAGGATGTGATGCATTTCATCATAGTTCTTAGAGGCAAAACAACTGCAGTATTCTTTGTTTTAAGTTGGTTGCAGGTGTCCATGGACTACAGTAACCACTTATCATCGAGTGGACTATAACTTTGCTTCCTAATTGTTTTCTAACAAAGACATCTCTTACTTTGATGCGGCTTAAAAGCTATATGATCTAACTGCCATATCCCATAGAGACCTTTTTTTTCTTTTTTTTTATAGGATAAGGGTGACAAACGAGCAGACAGTCCACCTGATGGTAAGTGGTTGCTGCGGCCCATAGACATCTACATCTATCCTCTATTACAAATCAAAATGTAGATGCGTTGTAACCCTTGAGGACTAAGATGGAATGCCTAATTTCCAGTAAAAAGGGCCTCCGGCCACCTGCACTCACCAAGCGAAACGCAGAGGTAAACCTCTACTTCACGCTGGTTTTCTGTGGGGTCGTGGTACCACCCCGGTTCGAGCCGGCCCATCCGTGCGATAGCAAAAGCTGCCGCGTGGCTCTACCACTGTTGAATAGATAATAAAGACAAAGACCTTTTATAATACCACGACATATTGCTATTATTATTAGTTTTCAGACAGATGAGGCAGTCCGTCCCCTACTTTATTTATCAGTGTTACTTATTATGACACTCAGGGGGAAATATTATGGGGTTGTTGATTCTCTTAAGCTGCCACTACATGGTTACCAAAGTTCATTAACTACGATTTTCATAATAAGTCGATTAAGGTTTAAAATAAAAATTAATAATTTAATAACTCTTTACTTTAAATTAATTAACCGTCAGTGTAGACCGCAAGCCTTACGTACATTTAACTTAAACAAGGTATACGCAAATTGACTTTAAGTTCTAAAATTAAAAGCGTTTAATAGAATTTAATACAATCATTTTGATTCAATATTAATTACATAAAATTCATATTGAAAGTCATTTTTACCTCGACGGCTCCGTGGCGCAGTGGCTTAGCAATGAGATGCTGTGCTGGGGGGCGCGGGTTCGAATCCCGCACGGAACAAGTATTTGTATGGCCTACAAATAATTGTTCCGGGTCTGGATGTTTGTCCTTGCAATTTGTGTTTGTAAACTGCCTCCACGATACAGGAGAAAATCCTTGTGTGGGGGTAACGTTTTTTAAAAAAAAAACTTACGATAAGAATTACATGATCACAATTTAATAGGAATGTTTTGAGTGGTGACTGTAGAGAACCGGAGACCCTTTTTATTGGATTCGAGGCATTCTGTTTTAGTCCTCAGGAGTGACAACGCATCAGCATTTTGATTCTTAACCGAGGATAAAATGTAGATGTCTATGATCCTTAGTATCCACTTACCATGAGGTTGGACTTTGTGCTCGTTTGTTTGTTGTTTTTGTTTCGAAAAAACCTTTGTACTGGGAAAAACCAGCAAGAAACTCGGCGGGACTTTTTTTTTAAAAGCATAACTTAGAATATTACATTTATACAATTGATATGAAAATATTTAGAAACAGCTTTGTAGTGATCACTTTATTTCCAGCGGCTACTATCAATCATGTACCTGTAGTAGTATAATATTTTAGCACTTTGTTGTAAAAAAAAGAATTACTGACTCTTTGGATGCGAACTAGCTTGTGCTTATTCCTAGTATTTGCAGAATGTTATGTAATGCTATTTTAATAAAACTGTTTTTTTTGGGTACATACATTAAATTTTCGTAAATATATCTCAATATATATATCTCTGAGATAGCCATATGAGTACAGAACCAGAGTTGGAAACCTATCCAACTGTAGGTATAAGACAGGGTGACGTTACATCCCCGAAATTCTTCATCGCTACATTGGAAGATATTTTCAAGCTTCTGGACTAGAAAGGATACGGTTTTAACAATAACGGCGAGTACATCATTCACCTTCAGTTTGCCAACGATATATTCCTTCCTAGAATCGCTAGAAAGTCTAGTTTAGATATACGAGAGCCCCATTAAAGCTTCGCGTCACCTGGAATTCCAAGGAAAACAGTGAATTGAACAAGACTCAACACCTCCCCAATTTAAAGAATACTGGTACTTACCAGTGCCTACTTAATATTAGGTGTGGTGACTTAAATACAAAAGATTGGCGTGCTCACCTGAGCGGGATAGTATTTCATGCCGGCCACCTGCAACTTTACAAGGCACAGGTTCGGCCTCACATGGAATACTATTCCCATCTATGAGAAGGGGCTCTCCAGTGTCAGCTCCTTCCACTTAACCGCGTCCAGCGCAGAGCGGCTCGAATCGTCGATGACCCAGTGCTTTCCGATCGGCTCGATTCACTAGTGCTGCGAAGTGATGATGCATCTCTTTGCGTATTTTATCACATCTACCACGGGGAGTTCTCTGAGGAATTGATCGGACTAATTCCAGCCACTCAATTTTACAATCGGACATCGCGACAAAACTGCCAATACCATTCATACCATCTGGATGATTAGCGGTCCACTACTGTACGATTTAGAAGAAGGTTTCTTCTTCGCAAATCTTCCTTGTGGAATCTATTACCACCAGCGATTTTCTTGGACCGATACGACTTAGGGACTTTAAAGAAAATAGCAGTTTTTACATTGCTGTTTTCTGGTTTGAAAGGTAAAGAGAGCCTGTGAATTTACAGGCTGCATGGAAACTCATCTATGTCCACAAGGGTGACAACGGATCTATAGCCTTCCTTGTATAACGTTGGCTGCAGTTGTTCATGGATTACTGTAGCCACTTATGATAAGGTGGATTGTAAGTTCATTTGAGCAATAGTTGTGGTATAGTGTTCTTGTTTAGAGGATGGTCCACCAACTATGGATGAGTCTTATCGGGCTTCATATGCTTATGAACTGGTTCTCGTGGCCAAGACAATATGCGGAATTAGGGCACACCTTTTATTGCAAATCTCTTCGTTTCGCTTTCGGTCAGCCATGGTGACGCCGCACATTTTACGAAGAGATCGCATCTCCACTGCATTCAACTTGCTTTTATGCTTCTTCTGGCATACCCAGGTTTCGCTGCCATATAACAAAGTCGGTACTAACACTGCGTTATGTATTGCAAGGCGTCCACTCTTCACTACGCCTTGCCTTTTGACTAACGCTGTCAGGGCACCATTGACTTTGTTCCCGGCAGCGACACGCCTGTCCACATCTAAATCACATCTTCCATCCCGGCTAAAAGCACTCCCCAAGTATACAATTTCATTTACCTGTTCTAGACATTCCTGATTTACCCATATTTCACACTACGTTCTCTCTTCGTCCCTTTCAAATACCAGAACCTTAGTTTTATTAGCATTTAAACGGAGACCTTTAATTTCACATTCCTCTTTCATACACGTGACTAATGCCTGCAGTTCTGCCTCTGATGGTGCAATAAGCACTGCATCATCAGCATACAGCAGACAATTTACTTTAATGTCACCCAATTTCACACCCAAACAGCTATCTTTCAGTTTCTGTAAACAGCTGTCGAGATACAGTATGAACAGCCAGGAAGACATGACACAACCCTGTTTTACGCCCGTTTGGACGCTAAACATGGGTGACAGGTCATGCCCTACCCGCACACAGGCTTTACAGTCACAGTAAAGTGACTGCACAGCCCTTAGCAATCGACCATCCACACCATACCCCGGCAACAGTTCCCACATTTTCTTCCTTACAACCTTATCAAATGCTTTCTCAAGATCCACAAAAGCACAGAAAATCCTCTGGTTAGCAGCCAGAAGCTTTTCCGTGATCATGCGGAGAGAAAACATTTGATCCGTGCATCCTCTTCCAGGTCTAAATCCGCATTGTGCCTCCCATAGAAATCTTTCCGATTTCTCTTGCATCCTACGTGTCAAAACCTTCGAATAAACTTTACTTGCTAAACTGGTCAAGCTGATCGCCCGATAGCACCCGCAGTCAAAATGTGAACCTTTACCTTTATATAAAGGCACAATGACTGCGGATCGCCAATCATCCGGGACATCCCCCGTCCGCCAGCACAAATTGCACAGCAGATGAAAGCTGTCTCAGACGCGAGGCCCACCATACTTGACCATTTCAGCAGTACCTCTGTCTAGTTCCGCAGCCTTACCACATTTCAAACTTCGAATCGCACGTTCAATCTCTTTCATACTGATGACCTCAGTGTCATCGAGGTCCGGGTCTGGCGTACCAGTCTCGGCGTCATCCCCGGATTCCTCACTAAGGTCATCACACGCATACATTTCTCTATAAAATTTGCTCCATCGCTGCATGACGTCCGATTTGTCTGAGAGGACGTCATTAGTACTCGAAAGCACTTTGTTCATTCTTAAGGCCGTTGCACCACTTCGGGTCCTTCCAACCTCTTTCCAGAAGAGTTTGGAGGTCTCCTTAAAGTTGTGCGACAACCTTTCGTCCGCTTCCATTCTACACCTTTCACGCACTTCCTCAATCAATGCTTTCGTGTGAACTTTTTGCAGCTTATATCTTTCTTTCATCTTCTCTCTCATATCCTTATCATAACTAGAGGCCAAGTAGTCTAACCATGCTTTCTTCTTCTTGTTTACAGCTTCTTTCACTTCATCGTTCCACCATGCCACTCTTCTTTTACTACTGCCTCTTTTAATCGTTCCACACACTTCGTAGAGCCATGCGGCAACTTTTGCTGTCGCACGGATGGGCCGGCTCGAACCGGGGTGGTACCACGACCTCACAGAAAACCAGCGTGAAGTAGAGGTTTACCTCTGCGTTTCGCTTGGTGAGTGCAGGTGGCCGGAGGCCCTTTTTACTGGAAATGAGGCATTCCATCTTAGTCCTCACGGGTGACAACGCATCTACATTTTGATTCACAAACGAGGATAGATGTAGATGTCTATGGGCCGCAGCAACCACTACCCATCAGGTGGACTGTGTGCTTGTTTGTTACACTTATCCTATAAAAAAAAAAACTTACCATTCCATCCCTAAGGTTCTGCCATGTTCTTTCAACACATTCTTTTCTGCCATCGATGTTGTCAAGCTTTTCGGCTACCCTCGCATGATATTTGTCCCTAGTATCTGCTTTCTGAAGCTTCCAGCTTCGGATGCGACAGACCGACTGTGGTTCTGTTACTGCCGTCCGGTAGCGCCAACCCGCGAACAGACCCCTAATTCTAGTAATCACTAGATAGTGATCCGTTCCCAGGTCAGCACCCCTGAACACTCGCGTATCCATCACCTGTTTTCGCAGTCGGTCATCCACCAGGAACAAATCGATCATACTTCTCTCATTCTTTCTTTCTCTAGTATACATATGGATTTTCTTGTGATTAAACATAGTGTTTGTCACAAGAAGAACCTTTTCCTTGCATACCGCCAGTATAAGCTTGCCAGCATTATTAACCCTTTTATCCCCAAACTTTCCAAGCACCGACTCGTACCCTGGTCGAGCGGTACCAACCCATCCATTCAAATCACCACATACAACAATTCTTTCGTTTCCCCTAGCCAAATTTAGAACTTCTCTTACATTCTCCCAAAACTCCTCCAGCTCAGCCCTGGACGACGAAGCTACCGGCGCATAAACAGCCAAAAGGAATAACTTCGTCAGCCCCAATTTAAAGCGAACCCAGAGAAGTCTTGAGTTCACAACCTTATATTCAGTCATAACATCGATCAACCGAGACGACAGCAGCACCCCCACTCCCTGGCGGGCGCTCTTGCTCTCCGGGACTCCGGACCATAGAGCTAACGCCCCGCCAGGGATCTCTTCAGTACCACTGCCCTTCCGTTTGGTCTCCGACATACACACGACATCTAATTCTCTTTCTTTCATTATTTCGATCAACTCATTCGTCTTATCTCTCATGCCTCCTCTAACATTCCACGTGCCAACTCTGCACTCTGTCTTCCACCTTCCGCCGTGTCGGGCTGTGCGTGACGGGTGGCGGTCCCCATCGCCGCTTTGCGCGCTGCATTCCACACCAACGGGGACGAGCTGGTGTGCGTCGCCTTGGGGGGACGCCCTAACCCTCGTTGGCATGGGTGCGCAGCTAAGTAGAATTGCAGCCCTTAAAAGGGCTGGCAGGGGTCGCGACGAGCACGCTTCTACAGTGACCCCTACCTCAAGGTTGATCGTAAAAATACAACCAGTTTGGGCAAAGATTAAGTTTTAAATGTTGTAACCATTCATAAGTCATACTAGTTGTTATACTGAGCTTGATGTTCCATAGTGAGTATATTTAAGAAGGTTAAATAATAAAATATTTAATATAAAGAAACATCCAACATTCAAAAATCAACGTGGTATAGTTCAACGTGGTAAAGCCCTGCTGGAGCATTACTATGGTTGGAGCACGAATGAATCGTCTCGAACGGGGAAAATTGCGACGCTCTTACATAATACTAGCATATAAGAGATGCTTAATCGTGCTGTGTTTTGCATGATGAGTGTAGAGCACCGGTGATTGGTTTACTAGTAACGAGGCATGGCATTATATTTCCTCCAGGGTGACAATGCATCTGCATTTTTTTTATGAAGGATAAATGTAGATGTGTATGGGCCTAGTGTCCACTTAGCATTAGGTGGACTACATGCTCATTTGTCACCCTTATTCTATAAAATAAATAAATTGAAAATAATCAATAACTTTCATATAATAGCTTCAAAGTTTAGGCAATTTAATTTCTCAATACACTATATCTTAGCACCGACTTCTGAACTTATTATGTGGACATATTGGAAATTATTAAATTAATTCTGTATATTATTTTATTCTAGTTTATCTCAGCCCGAACCGGTTAAATTATTGTTCTCCAGACCGGATTACGGTCATCGCAGCTAGTTGCAACGAACATGGCTAATGTGCGCTGGACAAGATTATAGTGCCCGTGATTATAGTGCACAGGTGCACTCTCTATTTCCTCACTCTCATAGTCCGATGGGATGGCAAGCCGACAAAACCGGAGACAGATTAAACGCAAGATCAACGGCTTTACGTTCTTTCCGAGGCACGGGGGTTTAAAACCGTAAGTTCCTGACTCCGGGTTCCTACTGAGCATTTTTGACCTAAATACTCAATAACTGATTTTGGCGCGAACCGGGATTCGAACCGCGGACCTCATCAAAACGCAATCGCGTTTACGACCACTAGACCAATGTGGAAGCGAAGTCTAGAATGTCAGTCTAAGCGGCGGAATTGGTTATGGTGGACATTTATCAGCTGAAGTGCAAGGTATTTTGTAACTTAATGTCATATTTTTTTTAGAAATCAATATTATATATACATTTATTGAGATATATATATATGTATATATGTGTGTAAATGTGTGTATTTATTTATATATGTATATGAATTATATATATTTTATGTATATATGTGTATATTTTATGTATGTGTTGCATGTACATATATTCGAACTGAATAATATCATGACAACTTAACTGCCCAAACTCACTTTCTGTTCTACCCAAGGTTAGCTGGTAGAGAATGCCATATAGCATTAAGCTCGCCTTTTGTACAAATATTTGGTGCAAAAAAGAATAAATAAATAAATTATACCTTAGTGAGAAGTAAATACAAAATTAACACAAATTTCGTATACATTTTTGACGACCCATACGATTAGAAAGAGACAGGAGATGAGCAGCAGCATCTTCTTGATAACAGTAACAATGAAGATCGTAATTTGCTCCATATTCTCGTAGCAAATACTGTGCATTCTTGCCTTAATAATATCTAATTTGGCTTAAATATTTTACTAGCTGTATATACTGTCGAAAATCGCAGAGTGAATTCTGCGTAGTTAGTTAATAATGTAAAAATGCTGCCAAATATATAAAGAGCTTCAATATGATAAAATTTGTATCTTTTTTAAATATTTTAGTTGCTTATAAAAAATCATCTATTCTTTTTAATTTGTACAATAAAAAAATTAAAATGGAAGACGAGAAAAAAGCGCTTTTAAAATGTGAAAGATTTATTAAACCACCTTTTCGCGCTAAACTTTTGCGCTCTCTTGAATTGAATTTTTTCTCGTCTCTCGACTTATAAATAAAAGAGAGCCAGATTACTTTTTCAACTTTTATCTCTTTGGAGAATTTTTTTTCCTGTTTTCGTATCAGTTTTTAAGAGATAGATTGTCTTTTAACAATCATTTTTCTTTAAAAAAAGTGGCAGTAGCTTAATGGTTCATAGTGCGGACCGCTAATTCAAAGGTCGTGGAGTCGAATCTGCCATTCGAGTAGTGTCGTGAATTACTAACACAAGTATTTGAAGCTGTTAATGTAGTAGTGTTTTAAAAGTGTTAGTGGTTAGTGTAGCTAGTAAGTGTTTAACGGGACTATCAATTTTGTTATTTGGATTACTAGAATTTTATTCAAAATAAATCTTTGACGTCTGTTAGTAATCGTTTAAATTTCGAAAGACTTGCACAAATCAGATCATAGACACACAATATGGTTAATGTAAAAACGATGGCTCATTGCTATGGTGGAATGCGATAGGTGGCGGAAGCGGTCAAAGCTCCTACGTGAATTCGAAGTATTTTGAAAAACACGTGAAATCCGCCAACACGTGTTTTGGCAGCTCGGTGGAACCTTCCATGTTCTAAAACTGTCTCGGTAATAATAGGCATTTTGAAAGGGTTTGTTTCATCGCCATCTGCAAGAAATTATAGTCCACGAGAATCTGGTTGTTTTAAGTCCTTTTTTGCACAAAACTTTCTACAAACTTAATATTCAAAAATGCCAACAATTGCAGCCTATCAAAAATTCACTGCTGTCCGTGGGCCTCCCTCGTTGATTATATTTTCGTCTATATATTTCAACCTATAAGTTTTGTTTTTATAAACTATGTGAACCACATTAAACAAACTAGAATACCCTTGTATTTCAAATTAACAAAGTGTCAAAAGTCACGCTATTTATTAAGCTTCATTCCCAAATAACGAATGTATCGAAACTTTCATCTCATTCTAGAACACAAAAGAATTTTATTTGAATCTATAAAAATATATACAACGGATTATCTGTACAAGTAAATAAAGAGTAAGGTAAAATTACACCCACTTAAGTCCCACTAATGAGTACCAACATAACCTTCCATAGTTGTAAGCTGAAGAAGCAATGTACTGGTCACATCAGTGTGGGTCGCCCCCCGAATAGACAAGAGTAACGATCTGTGCAAGGCGGCTGGCAGTAACTGGATGCATGAAGCTGAAGATCGGGCTAAGTGGGGCGCCTTGGAAAGCCCATATTCAGCTGTGTACTGCCGTAGGCTTATGCTGATAATGATTAATGGGCACAGGCCTCCACTTATTTTTAAGAGGCTTACACCGCTGCGCTGCCCCAGCGCGTATTGGGGACTTCACATGTATATTTTATTCCTCAGTCAAGTAAATTTGCTATGACGATTTCCTTCATAACCGAACGCGTGGTAAATTAGCACTTACAATCACAGCTAACAATTTAATTGGTGCTGTCAATAATCTATCCTAAGAAATGAGGTAGCATGCTTGCCGTAAATTACATAGTAGGCGAGCAATCTTCGTTCACAAGCATATGTAAGAAATAATGTAATTTCATTACTGTTCGTGGTGGTGTAACGGAATTTACAATCACGTATTCTACCATTGGTAGCATAAGAGGCAACTGTGTAAATACCCAGACTGACAATGATTGGGGGGAGGGGGGGGGGGGACAACACCAAAGGTGATACAGCTATTTAAATCCCAGGTGGATTAATATGACATGGAATATTGTTATAAATAGTTATACATTTTTCAAATGTGAAGTCTATTTTGGATCAGCAAGTTTAGAGCTTAGATTTATTGCACGTGTTATAATTAGGGACATCACTTATTTTGTAAAAGGTATTGTAAATTAAACTATTCAAAATAATTTTAATGCAACAGTTTAGATATTAATTTCTTTAAAAAATTCCCGAGTCTCATGCTTTACTATTGTAAATACGAGTAGCATGCGTAGGGCCGACTTGCTTTAATATTTACGCTTGAAGCACTCCTGGTAACAGATGAATAAAAAAAACTGCGTGTAAATAAAACTAGCTATTCGTAAAGGATTTTATCGCGTATATTAACTTATTTTATATTACCGACGTTTCGAGAATTGGGACGCCGAACACCTAAGTCCCTTCCCGTGATCATGGATTTCGTAAAGTTCTCGAAACGTAGTAAATAAAAGTTATTAAACGCGATAAAATCCGTAAAAAATTATTTTATATAAATATGTTTTGTTCGCGTAAATATAAGAAATTAACAAAAAAAGAACTGGGGTTACCAACTCCCTTGCGAAGCGTCGCTTCTATGCAAATATCCTCCATGTGAGACAATCTATGGGGGGCTCTACTGCTGTACGTTCAGCAGTGGACTTTAACAGGCTGTAAGTGTTATGTTATTAAGTCTGATATTAAAATATTAAGTAGCCGTGCGCAACAAATAGCGTCCGTCGTTGCTTTTTTGTATATTTTTTCTTTTTTTTACATATTTTCTTTCTAATACAGTTTCTTTTCAGCCAGTATGTGTATACGACAAAAAGTTAAAAAATGAATTTGCAGCCGTAGCCAGTTGGCAACCCGAGAAATGCAACACGATCAAGGTGTTACCAAAAAGATTAAAACTTTTGAATCATTCGAGAGACATTCCTTTAATTATATTGGAACAAATTGCGGAATCTTCTTAGAATATCTTCTTCACATTAAATAATATTCTTTTGTTTCACTAACCCATAATTGTCTATAGCTAGACATTGTCTCCCTCATAATCTATAATTTTGACTATCCAGTAGAATTAGCTCTGCAGAATAAAACAAGATAGGAAAACTCACAAATTTTTAAAGTGTAATATAGCTTAATTTCGAATATACATGTGAATAAAAATACTTGCAGTTAGTATCGAATTATCATAAAAAATACATTTGCCGTAGTTGCCATGCTTGGCAAGCATTTTAGCAACGGCAGTTTTTTTGTTTGTATTGGAAAAACGCTGCTGTTCATCTCTTGTTTGCCTATGTCGCCTCTTACAACAGTCGCGGGATTATATTCATATACCATCATTACACGGTAAAAATTACACAAAATCAACGCCAAACAAGATTTTGTAAAGAACGTTGTTTTTTGATAATAAATCATAACAATAATATACCATCCCATCGAGTTTCATAGAAGTCTTAAGCACCAGCGTATGCAAAGTAAACATAATCCTCAAGTTTATTATATTATGTTGATTATGCTTAAAATAATATAAACAGTCTGCAATTATTATCGTATTTGGTCCCCCACCAAATAAAATTTGCACCAAACATGGCCTCCTTTTCAAATTTAGATTTTTGTTGGAATCAACCCATAATGCGTGTCAATTTATAAACTCGAAATATTTTATTATCAGTTGATGATCAGATATATTTTTTGGTTTCATTATTTATAATTTTAACTTAATTTATGTCAATGTTCGTATTTTATGCGCTGCCATACCGTTCATCAGATTGTGGTAAAACTTTGTCAACTTATAGCTTGCACTTCCGCGGAGCCTTTAGGCATAGTGTAATAAATTAAGAGTAGGTGGCGCTCGTATCGTACTCACAACTTCAATGAATGTATTATCATTTTTAATTCAACAATATAACTCTTCCAAATTTAAGACGATATTTCCACAATAAATTCTTCTGTGGCAGTAACGCGCTGGGTACCAGGTAGTCAAATACATAACGCGTATTTATTTATGTTTGTTATCAGTAGTATCAAGTGTAAAGTATGATTGTCAGCTAATGACTATCCTTCCTAGACTTCTACTTTATCTATCTACAGTTTTATTGGCTTCATGTATCTATTGACTTCAACTGTGCTGCAGGAGTTTTGACGGTAACTTGCCAGCGGTTAAATAATAATGTAAAACTGACATATAATTGTAATAATAATATTTTTATATTACAATTAAATAACAGCAATTTATCAGAAACATAATATGTAACTTTTCTATCAAAGTAACTAGTTTGATAAAATTATTTTGGTTTATAAATCTCTTTATTGACACGTTACTCCATTAAAACAACTTTTTATTCATTTATCAAATGTAACTCAAATATTGTTTTAAATTGTAAAAATAAATAATTGTCAATTTGATTATAAATCATTGTTATTAAAATAACCTAAGTAATCAATAAAAAGATATTGTTTGGTTTTGGTGAAATATTGACCAATCAAATGGTCGACCAATCAGAGCGCTTCTAGGTTTTTATTATATGGCTTCCTTAATAAAGGAACGCGATAATACGGCCACTTAAGATGTTGCGCTCGTTGGTGTAGGTTCTATTTTCCGTATAAAAACTTTGTGAGAATTTTAGTGAGTTTATAATAAGAAGTGTGGAATAAAAAATATAAGTGTGTGATTAGACCTTTTGGTTATAATGGAGCCAATACGCGGCAGCACAACTGAGCACTTGTCAAATTGGGACAGTGGTGCTGCTTCACCAAAAAATAGCCCTGAGGCTTCCGCCTCGACATATCTATATAAACATTTAATAATATTTAGAAATTAATCCATGATAATTTTTTTTTGTAAATATTTTTTTCTTTTCTTGTAGGCCCGGCGGTGTGCGTGCATTGTAATAGCGCACCGTCCGGCAGGGTCGCCATGTAATGTTGGAAGTTGTCGAATGAGAGAAAGGAGTGTTGTTCCCTCCAGTACTTTTAACTATACTAATCTTTTTTTACTTATTATAAACCAGTGCTTGACCACAATTCCACCTGCTGGAAAGTGGTGATGCAGCCTTAGATGGTAAATGCAAGGTCTTAGCGTAAGAAAAGACTATTCACCCTTGCCTTGAAGACGGCCATATTGTATTCGGACGAAAAGTTGTACGCCGGCAAATTATCCCACTCCTTTGATGTACGTATTTTTTATATAGAATAGGGGCAAACGAGCATGTGGCTCACCTGATGGTAAATGACTACCGCCGCCCATGAACAACCGCAACACCAGGGGAATCGCAGATGCGTTGCCGGCCTTTTAAAAAGGAGTACACTCTTTTCTTGAAGGTCCCTAAGTTGTATCGGTCCGGAAAAATCGCTGATGGTAATCGATTCCACAAGGAAGTCGTGCGAGGAAGAAAACATCTTCTAAATCGCAAAGTGGTGGACCGCCAATCATCCAGATGATATGGATGAAATCGGGAGATCTGCCGCGATGTGCGTTAGTGAAATTTGACGGCTGGGATTAATCTGAACATGTCCTCAGAGCACTCCCCGTGATAGATGCGATAAAATACGAAAAGAGATGCAACATATCGACGCAGTGCCAGTGTATCGAGCCGATCAGAAAGAACTCGGTCGTCGAATATTTGAAGCGCTCTGCGCTGGATGCGGTCAAGTGGAAGAAGCTGGCACTGGGTCGCCCCGGCTCAAAGATGAGAACAGTATTCCATGTGGGGCCGAACTTGCGCTTTGTAAAGTTGCAAGCGATGTGCCGGCATTACATACTGTCTCGCTCTGCTGAACACGCCAAGCATTTTATATTTCATCATTCCAAGTGACCACAAAACTGCACACTATTCGATATGTCAACGCCAAGAATTCCGATACTAGCTGAGGCAGCAAGGGGAGTGCCTTAAAACTGAGGTAAAACGACAAAGGGGTTCTTTTTAGCGTTAAACGCGCAAACTTGTGTCTTCTCAGGAATAAACTGGACTAGATTTAGTCGCCCCCATTCCGAGACTTTGTTCAGCAAAGACTCGACTTCAGACACAAGTTTGTTCCGATACTCGGCGACGTTTTCCCGAGAAATATAAGCACGGCCGGTATATAAGGCATCACCAGTGCTGTCGTCTGCATAGCAATGAATGCTACCAGTAAGCAACATATCATTGATACGAGGGTGGATTGAAAAGTACTCGGCCTAACCAAGAAAATAAACACATACTAAATCAGTTATATTTTTATTTTTCTACATAATCACCATCAAGTTCAATACACTTTTGCAACCTCCCCTTCCAAGCATTTAGACCGTTGAAAAAAAATGATTCTTCCTTAGAGTCAAAATATGCGTCTACAGCTGCTTTGACCTCGTCGTTTGTCGAAAATCTTTGACCTCCCAAGTGCTTTTTTAGGTTAGGGAACAGAAAGAAGTCTGATGGTGCCAGATCAGGTGAATACGGCGGATGCGGTAACAGTTCAAAGCCACAGTTGTGAATTTCAGCCATTGACTGTACTGACGTGTGAACACGGGCGTTATCTTGATGAAACAGAACTTTTCTTCTGAGCATTCCTCGACGTTTTTCTTTTATTTCCTCTCGTAAACGACGTAGTAAGGTGCAGTAGTAATCAGAGTTTATAGTCTGACCCCTTTCAAGATAATCAATCATAATCACACCTTTCGAGTCCCAGAATACTGAAGCCATCACCTTATTTGCCGACAAAATCCACTTAGCCTTTTTAGGGGGTGGTGAACCAGGTCTTCTCCACTGTTTTGATTGTTGTTTTGTTTCCGGTGTACAGTAATGAACCCATGTTTCGTCTATAGTAACAAAACGATTCAAAAAATCATCTGCATCGGCTTCAAATAACTTCAAACAGTCGCGTGAAATAGTCAATCGCGTCCTTTTTTGTTCAACTGAAATCAGTCGCGGAACCCACCTCGCAGAAACCTTATGGAAACCCAACTCGTTGACAATGATGTTTTGAGTTCGTTCATAAGAGATGCCTATAATCTCGGCTATCTCTCTAATTTTTAATCTGCGGTCTCACATTATTAAATCAAGTACTTTTTTAATATTTTCGTCAGTAGTTGACGTCAAAGGCCTTCCAAAGCGGGTTTCATCTTTCACACTCTCTATGCCACGCTTAAATTCTGCTATCCATTTTTTAAACGGATGAATATGATAGAGCACAATCACCTGGAGGGGGTGGAGACCTACTCCGACCACCGGTACATCCGGTTTGACGTCTCCACCCAGCCCTCGAGCGCGCCAGTCCAACAGGCCCCGAGTGGTCCGCGTTGGGCGCTGAAGCAGCTGGACCGGGAGCTTCTCCTGGAAGCCTCGATCGTGCAGGCCTGGGTGTCATCACCGGATAGGCCTGCCGACGTCAATGATGAGGCAGGGTGGTTCCAGGAGGCCATGTCCGAGATATGTGACGTGGCAATGCCCCGCGTCCAGCCAGGAAGCGCCCGGCGTCAGGTGTATTGGTGGTCGCGTGAGCTGAC
>JAVANC010000008.1:10852368-10951149 GCA_033319125.1 Parnassius glacialis
ACGCTATACAAAGTGGAGAGAATGTGAGTATTCCTGTGAAGGCGGATCGGGAGCCATTTGAGCTGATTGCGAATTTCAGAGATATGATCATATTTGCGAAGCCCAAATATGAATCTAATACATAAATTTTAAATGCGCTCAAGCTTATTAAGCTGCTCCTCGGTAATGTCAAGATAGCATATGTCAGCATAGTCAAGGATAGGTAGAAGTAGAGACTGGGCGAGTCAAGGATAGTAGAAGTAGAGACTGGGCGAGTCTTTGTACCTAGATAAAACGTTCGAGAGATTGTCAGTCATGTCATTCGCCACATTTTCTATAGAGCGTAGAACATTGCAGATAGGGCAAAATGAAAAATGATACAAAATATTATGGGAATTATTTATTAATAATATATACATTTATAGGTATTTATAATAAAAATAATGAACAAGCTGCAAGGCTCAACTAATAATGTTTCTTATAAACACAGTTGTTAAATTCCCTGTTTTAATTTTTACCAATGGTTTATTGACGAAACTTAGTCAAGATCACTTCATATAAAAATATATTTAATTAATTTGACACATGACATTTTTGGTCTTCTACTTACAACTCGGCGGAAATTTGAAAAGAAGGTTTTGTCTGTTCTTAATTATCTTGTGTACACCATTTTTCACACAAGTATTGTTAACAGATGACGTGGTTTTGAAAAGCGTAATTAAATGTCAGCGGTATATAATCAATTAAATACTGAACTTTTTTGAAATTAATTTTTTTGTTTATTTTTGTTATATCTCCTTAAAAACTGACGCCATCTCTCTATTTTATTATTTGTTTTTTTTTTGTAATGCATAAGGATAAGTTAGGCTAAGTTAGATTTACTTGGATAAGTTTGTAATTTTTTAATTTTATCACAAAATTTCCGCAATAAATGATTTTTTTTTTATAGGAGAGGGGGCAAACGAGCATGCGGCTCACCTGATGGTAAGTGACTACCGCCGCCCATGAACAACTGCAACACCAAGGAGGGGAATTGCAGATGCGTTGCCGGCCTTTTAAAAAGAGTACGCTCTTTTCTTGAAGGTCCCTAAGTCGTATCGGTCCGGAAAAATCGCTGATGGTAATTGATTCCACAAGGAAGTCGTGCAAGGAAGAAAACATCTTCTAAATCGCACAGTGGTGGACCGCCAATCATCCAGATGGTGTGGATGGTATCGGGAGTTCTGCCGCGATGTGCGTTCGTGAAATTTGGCGGCTGGGATTAATCCGAACAATTCCTCAGAGCACTCCCCATGGTAGATGCGAAAGAAAATGCAAAGAGATGCAACATCTCTTCGCAGCGCCAATGAGTCGAGCCGATCGGAAATGACTCGGTCGTCGACGATTCGAGGCCGCTCTGCGCTGGATGCGGTCAAGTGGAAGGAGCTGGCACTGGGGAGCCTCTGCCCAGAGATGGGAACAGTATTCCATGTGAGGCCGAACCTGCGCCTTGTAAAGTTGCAGGCGGTGTGCCGGCATGAAATACTGTCCCGCTCTGCTGAGCACGCCAAGCTTTTTAGAGGCCAATTTGGCCTTCTCTTCCAAGTGACCACGAAACTGCACGTCACTCGATATGTCGACGCCGAGGATTCCGATACTGGCTGCGGCAACCAGGGGGAGTGCCTTGAAACTGAGGAGATACGACAAAGGGGTTCTTTTTAGCGGTAAAAATTACCTTTTCTACAGTGATTCTCTCCTCTTAGTTTCGGCGTGACTGTAGGATGTTATACTGAGTCACCGTCAGTTACTAAGCGGCCATAAATCATTATATGTATGTATATATATCTTCTTTTTTTATATAATATCTTCAATTCTAACTTTATCACGTAAATAAACGCCTCTCCAATTTAAAAATTTTACATTTTTTTAGATGATAGTTTGTCTCACATTAAAAAAAAACCATAAACCCAATAATGTCTTTAAATAGTTATTTATACTTAGGAAGCACCATTTTTTTATTTATTTAAATTGTTTAATTTAATTTGATCAACAGTGTACCTAAATGTAAGTATCTGTATCTATATTTCCCTCCCCAATAATATTTTATAAAGTCATACTCATAAAAACAGCGTTTTATTGTAATACATAATTATAAAATTCAGTATCAACTAATTAATAAAATATGCAACAATATAATTACATAGGTATTAAAAACTATGGAAATCTAAGTAACGAGAGCATGTTCGTCGTTCCACACAATGATCCTCTTTTTATATATAATATCATTGGTTCCACATCTAAATTACATAAAAATGCATTTTTCAATTTCACTATTCAACGTCTAAATTTCTTCTTCTTTGGGCACTTTACAAATTAATTTATTAGGAAATTATATTTACAGTTACCAGTGTACAGATATTAACTGAATTAAGTATTTCTAGTCATAAAAATATTTATAATTGAGTATAAACTTTTAAAAAACTAATATATATTATTTAAATTTTTTAAATATATATTAGTTCAAATATATATTAGACCGACGCGCGGTCCACCCTCGACGATGTCCGAAAACGGACTGCGGCAGGGCGACGGAGCATGCGCGCTCGCGTAAATATATTCAATTTCAGGGAAAAATTATATATTCTCTTATAAAAAAGGGAATAAAAATAAAACAATTAAAAATATTAATATTTTTAAGGCTTTTTTTTTTAGTGTAAGAACTATTTAAAAAAGCTTGTGCCGTTTTCGAGAAATTTTGCAAAATATGACAAGATAGGTACTCTTTGGGGATTTTTATCTAATATTTGTTATTGAGATTGTTTACTTAAATATCCAAGATTTAAGCATTTCAACCACTGTTAAGGTCTTAAAGTTTACTGTTGAACATAGGCCTCTCCCATAGATTGCATCACAAGAGTGTTATTTGAATGTGTGTATTGAATGTTGTAAGTTCCTTATAAAACATCCAAAACTATACGATCCTATAAACACTGTCAAAAGAAATAATCGTACTCAAAATAAATTGAATATTCAATTTTCAAAATTAAATTATTCACAACTGGTCCTCATACTATGGTAATTAAAATATATAATAATGTTCCAAATAACCTCAAAAATATTGACGACACCAAGTCTTTTATAAAAAATTAAGCATTCTTAAACGATAAAAGTTATTTTAATTTAGGTTAATTCTTTATAGATGCGAATAAATAGTAAATGTATGTGTAATAATTATAAAAAATTAAATGTTAGAACTAGTAAATGTTAAGAAATAAGTTAGTTGGTATTTAGAACGTAGTAGTTATATTTAGTATAATTAAATAAAATAAAAACTACCCTCTTACAAATTGCTATGCCCATACGGGGCGTCACTTGATGTATAATGTATTTCTTGTTGCATGAAAATTATATAAATAAATAAATATAAATAAAGATATTTTCCATAGTTCCCATGCTTTGCAGGTAGGTTGGAAACCGCAATTTTTTATCGTTAGTCGTTATTTGATAGTTGCTTATGCCCATCTCCTCGTCTTTTTTCTCTCTGTCGTCTCTTACCCATGTGATGATATGGGGTAGTATAAATTCTTACACTGCTACAAGATGGTATTTTTTATGGTTATTTCTATTGGTTTATTGTAATAAAATACTTATAGCTGTTGTAATTATAATGCAAGTTCTATATAATAAAGTAAACTTTGTAGTAAAAATATTTCACAAAAATAGAATTTGAAAAACAAAACAGTAATTTGGTACTGAAGTTTCTCCTCAGAAAAAGATAAAAGAAAGATAGACAGTTGTTTAAATGAACTAAATTTTTGTTTTATACTATGTAGAGAAGGATAGAAAGTTTATAGTCTAACTGATAGTAAGTGACACAGACATCTACATCTATCCTCTATTAAGAATTATAATAAAGATACGTTGGCATTCCTGTAGGATATATATATCCTAATATGAAATGTCTCGTAACCAGTAAAGAGGGTCTCCAGTTTCATAAAGACACCATACGAAACAGATAAGGATAAAATTGATATTGTATACTGATATTGTGTTAGAGGTTGAGCTGACCCATTCGTGCTACAACCATAGTACAGCTGCAGCGTGGCTCTACTACGTTCTCTATATTCTTCTTTCTTGGTCTGAAAAAAGGGACACAATAACTGTAAAAAAGTTTTTATTATAATCGCTGCCTTATTCAGATTTAGGTAAATAAAAACTTTTGCATTCAATATTTTCCATTGCTAAGACAAAATTTAATTCCATTAACCGAACAGATTAACATAATACAATTATCATAAGCGAGCGTTTTCAGTCGTTTTATTCATACTCAATTTAAGTCCAAGAACAAAGTTATACTGAATGAATCAGTCTTGTGTTGTTATTTTTTATTCTGAAAGCTGTATAAATATATAGCTATATATATTTATAAAAATAAATATATATAAAATCCAAGTTTTTTACAGTTGACAGTAAAAGAGGGCCAATTAGTACTAAGCATGAACATTGGCCTAAGTCACGCATATAAATACGTCTAAACGCCATACGTCACACAATTTAGGCACATGTCGCATAATACGCACACTGGCAATAAAAAGCCCTCTGTGAGCGCTACTACATGCCAGATGGCCCATTTTGAAGACGAAATGTGGTGGAAATGGTCCTACGTTGAGCGGCTTTCGGCTGCTCCTTCTTTCAGTTACTACCCGGATGAGGTCGACACATATGCTCCCCCAATCAATACAGTGGCAGATATAGCCAAAAGCAAATATATAATATTAATAATAATAACCATCGCCCGCTAACGTAACGATTATGTGAAAAAACTGCTACGTAAGCGCAGTCAGTCAGCACCTTGCCAAGAGCTAAATAAAAGGTGCAAAGGCCCGCTTGTGCACCATGAAACAGTGTCGGGTCTGAGCACCTCCCGTTAATTGACGCCTATTAAATCGATGATGGAAAACAGAAGAACGCGCAGAAGGTTGCTGTTTGGAAGTTGCCAGGGCGCGTCTGGAGCTGGCACTGGATGCGATAGCATGCAAACCGCCAGCCGAGTGCAAGGTGCTGCATGACCACCCAGCAGCCTCTCGCATCGATCATCCCCACCAGCTGAGTATTTGCACAAGCACAACTTAGTTACCACAATTCTACACCAGAAGCTTGCTCTGAAATATGTACTTGTGGACCGGAAATTGCAGTATTACAAGTATTTTCCGGAAGTCATGCTCGAAAAAAACCGCGCCAGGCTCTACTGGGTTGGGGCTATCATCAGAGACGACGAATTTTACGAATAAGCCTGATACTGTCCTAATGGACCGGGTACAGTCAAGGATATTTTTGGTCAACATTATCATTCCGTTTGACGAGAACTTCATGAAAGCTGAAACAGATAATGAACAAAATATTATACCTGTAGTCGTTTCATGCCTCGGATCGGGTTACTCCCAGTCAGTTTCTCGGGTCATCTGAGGCGACTGGCACTTCATGACTGACCGTTCGAAGCTCAAATACAGAAGACGGACGCTCCTCTATATCACCCGCATCGTCCACCGGTTTCTCTTTCTCCTAACCCTCGGCCGTTTTGTCTCCCCTATCGACGGCTTTATTTATTTATGTATTTTTTAAATATTTTATTTTATTTTATTTATAATTTAATTTAAAAATATATATTTATAGAGCCCAACCAGACCAGATACCTTGAGGATGACCAGCTGATTAGTGACCGCCAGTACGGTTTTCGTCAGGGTCGATCAGCTGGTGATCTTCTAGTCTACTTAACTCATAGATGGGCGGAGGCAGTAGAGTCCAAGGGGGAGGCATTAGCCGTTAGTTTGGACGTAGCGAAGGCCTTTGTTTGGGTCTGGCACAAAGCGCTTCTTTCGAAGCTTCCTGCCAATGGGCTTCCCAAGAAATTGTGCAAATGGATCACCAGTTTTCTTGCTGATCGGAGCATCAAGGTCGGAGTAGACGGTGCATGCTCTGATCTCAAGCCTATCAATGCTGGTGTTCCACAAGGCTGCGTGCTATCAACAACGCTGTTCCTCCTGCATATCAATGATATGTTGCTAACTGGTAGCATTCATTGCTATGCAGACGACAGCACTGGTGATGCCTTATATACCGGCCGTGCCAATATTTCTCGGGAAAACGTCGCCCAGTACCGGGACAAACTTGTTTCTGAAGTCGAGTCATTGCTTGACAAAGGCTCGGATTGGGGCCGACTAAATCTAGTCCAGTTCAATCCCCAGAAGACAAAAGTTTGCGCGTTTACCGCTAGAAAGAACCCCTTTGTCATATCTCCTCAGTTTCAAGGCACTCCCCTTGCTGCCTCAGCCAGTATCAGAATCCTTGGCGTCGACATATCGAATAGTGTGCAGTTTCGTGGTCATTTGGAAGGGAAGTTCAAATTGGCCTCTAAAAAGCTTGGCGTGCTCAGCAGAGCGAGACAGTATTTCATGCCGGCACATGACTTGCAACTTTACAAAGCGCAAGTTCGACCCCACATGGAATACTGTTCTCATCTCTGGGCCGGGGCACCCCAGTGCCAGCTCCTTCCACTTGACCGCATCCAGCGCAGAGCGGTTCGAATCGTCGTCGACCGAGTTCTTTCTGATCGGCTCGATACACTGGCACTGCGTAGAGATGTTGCATCTCTTTGCGTATTTTATCGCATCTATCACGGGGAGTGCTCTTAAGGAATTGTTCGGACTAATTCCAGCCGCTCAATTTCACCATTGCACATCGCGACAAAACTCGCGTTATCATCCATACCATCTGGATGATTGGCGGTCCACCACTGTGCGGTTTAGAAGAAGTTTTCTCCCTCGCACCACTTCCTTGTTGAATCAATTACCACCAGCGAATTTTCCGCACCGATACGACTTAGGAACCTTCAAGAAAAGAGCTTACACCTTTCTAAAAGGTTGGCAACGCATGTAAAATTCCTCTGGTGTTGCGGTTGTTCATGGGCGGCGGTAGTCACTTACCGTATGCTCGTTTGGCCCCTATTCCATAAAAAAGATACCTATACAGATACCCCATAAATAATAATAAAAAGGCGTAGGAAAGTGCCGATCCTATCGCCCGCTGACGTAACAGTTAAAAAACAAAACTGCTATGTCGGCGCTGTCAGTCAGCAACTTGCCAAGAGGCGTGAGCGCCATGATTCGGAATTTAGGGTGCAAGGCCTATTTGTGCATACGGCCGCACCACGAAACCGTGTCGGGCCTGCGCGTCTCCCGTTAATTGACGCACATATTATGGGTGATGGAAAAAAAATATAAGCCCCTCACATCCATCATCAGATTAAAACAGTGGTAGAGCCACGCGGTAGCTTTTGCCGTTGCACGGATGGTCCGGTTCAAATCGGGGAAATACCACGACATCACGGAATACCAGCGTGAAGTAGAAGCTTCGCTTCTGCGTTTCCTTGGTAATGGCAGGTAGCCGGAGCCCCCCCCCCCCTCGTATAATAGTAGCGGAATTTAAAAATAAAAGACTACCCTAGGTGGGTACCCAGTACCCCTGGTAATGGAGAATCCCTCAATAAGCATTCACGCCCAAGATACATTCCTCTTCCTGTACGTGGGTACTCAGGCTGTTCCGCGTATTCTGGAGGCAACTAAATCCTTCTCAATACTAACACTGCACAAGGAAAACAGAGCGGTAAAACCATGGAGAAACCTGCCACGCTATCCGTAAACTTCTGCAACATCAGGAGACTTCACTCAAATCTTAACGCCGTCCACTACCATCTGGAGATGTCAAAGTCGGCCTTACCCGTGGTACAAATAAGAATACTTCTTTGTGCCCCGGGCTTGAGTTTGCGTATACGTCAGAGAGGATATCTTTTCTCAACGCCTCGGCAGTATTGAAGTTAAGGACTTGTCCATCCTTTAGCTTCCTCGCGTCTATGTGTGCCTCTATGGGACCTTCCATATCGGTACACCTGCTGAAACAGACCGACTCATCGACCACGTCCAAATTTACAGGTTTCTTGCTACAACAGATCCCATCAGCAGATATCGTGATACTTGGCGATTTAACGCCCACCACGCCGACCTCAACCGCGCGATCTGTAAATGTATTTGCCTTGGCGTATAGTCTGACACAACTGGTTACATAACCTACGCGGATTCCAGATGTGGAGGATCACACACACTTCAATGTTGGACCTTCATTGACTTTGAATTTGGATGGATATCAGGTTTCCGTAGACGTCCCTCACGGTTTTTTGGAACATTATCTGATCTGAAGTGTGATGCCACTCACGCTCACTCAGTAGTTGCGTTTTGCATGCTGCCGTCGTATTTGGCATTACAGATTGTCGGATTGGAAAGGAATACGGATCTTTCTTTGCATCCTACCTATGGGGCCGAGTTTGCTTCTCACTGGATGATCTCAGCGTTGTTGCTGACTTTGTCATTCATGTGATTGTGTATGAAATGGAACTATTTAATACATTATCTGTGGTATCTATCGGAGGCAGATTTCAGCCTTGGTTTAGTCGCTCATGTAAGATTACATTACGCAATAAACAGAAGTGTTATCAGGCCTGAGTTATGTAACGCCGACTCGGGATGTAAACACCAACATGCCTAAAAATAAGTATAATTTCGCCTTAAAGTCCTTCAAAAGAGTTATTTCCAGGAAAAACTATGAGCATATTGGCAGAAACGAGAAATTCGCCTTCGGAACCCTGCATTTTGGTCTCTCACAGAAGCTGTCCATAGGAATTTCTGTAATCCATCACTACACAGAAATCACACTGCGCAGAAAGGACAACTCACTGGCCCATGCCGTAAAAAAGAAAGCTTACATTGTAGGCTCCTTCTTTTGAATATAACTCGACTTTTGATAACGGGGGGAAACACCACTGAACATCACGCGGTATGAGTGCTCTAGGCTTAATGTGCGAATGACACAGTGCTCAGTACGCAAATCACTCCTCTCCCTGGGCATCCTCAATTCGAGAGGGCAAACAGAATCCCCACCATTGTGGAGGACGTGTGTTCAAGAGTTTGCACCGGTTCTAACGCGTCTTTTTCGGTACTCCTACTCCCTAAGCATTGTCATTTCATTCATTAATGACGGTTTTCGTGCGCCCAATCACTAAAAAAGTAACCGCTTAGGTCCATCCAACTACAGGCCTATCGCCATCACCTCTTTATTTTCGAAAATAATAGAGTCCATTATAACTGCCAGATCATGCGGTACCTTGAGGACCACTAGCTTATTAGTGACCGCCAATAATGTTTCTGTCGGAGCCGCTCAACTGATGATCTTTTTGTTTACGTAGTACATAGATAGGTGCAGGCGATCGAGTCCAAGGGATAGACTTTAGTGGTTAGTAATGATACAGCGAAGGCCTTCAGTAGGGTTTGGCACAAATCGCTTCTTTCTAAGCTTCCTTACTATGAGCTTCCAGAGAAATTGTGCATTTAGGTCACAAGTTATCTTGCAGAACATCGTATTAAGGTTTGTAGTAGACAGAACATTCTCCGATTACAAGCCCATCATACACAGGTGTTCCACAAGACTGCGTGCTATCACCAATCATGTTTCTTCTGCATATCAATGATATGTTGCAAACCGGTAATATTTATTGCCATGCGGACGACATCGCTGGTGATACTTTTTTTTATAAGAATAGGGTGACAAACGAGCACACAGTTCACCTGATGGTAAGTGGTTACTGTGACCCATAGGCATCTTCATTTATCCTCGTTTGTGAATCAAAATGCAGATGCATTGTCACCCGTGAGGACTAAGTTAGAATGCCTCTGTTCCCGTAAAAAGGGTCTTCGGTTTTCTACACTCACCATACGAAACACAGCATTGTTAGACTGCTATTTTACGCTGGTATTCTGTGAGACCGTGGTCCTTCCCCAGTCGAGCCGACCCATTCGTGATACAACTATACTACTAATATAGCTGCAGCATGGCTCTACCACGTATAATATACCGTTGCAAATATTTCTTAGGAAAGCTTCGCCGACCTCTGTCCTGGGAAAAACCAGCAAGAAACCCAGCGGGACTTTTTTTTTTAAAATAACAGCTTACAATCATGTTTGTTACACAAATTAACAACACAACAAATTGAAAATAGCTTGGTAGCGATCACCTCATTTCCAGGGGTTATTATCATCTATAAATTCTTTAATATTTTAATAACCCTTTTTACACAAACTTACTTTAATAAAGTTTTTGAACTTTGAGCAGGTCAAGTTTCGTATATTTTCTGGAATTTTGTTGTAAAAGCGTATACATCGCCCCAAGAATGAATTACTGACTCGATGGAGTCGAGTAACTGGTACTACTAGCTTGTGTCTGTTCCTAGTATTTACAGAATGAATATCACTTATTTATGTAAAACTACTTTTATTTTTGTGTACGTATATTACATTTTCATAAATATATTGAGAGGCCAAAGTTAATATATTAATTTCCTTAAATTTTTGTCGCAGCGACTCTTTAGGCTTTAAATCATAAATTGCTCTTATGGCCCTCTTCTGTAAAACAAATATAATTTCAGTGTCAGCTGCTTGGCCCCAAAGCAAAATACCATACGACATTATGCTATGGAAATAGCTAAATTAAACTAGTCTAGCTGTTTCAACACTAATTTTTTTTACGGCATATGCTGCAGAAATAAGTCTGCTTGCTACTTTTGATATATGGGGGTTACATTGAAGCTTCGCGTCTAGTGTGATTCCAAGAAAAATTGTGGTATCTACAAGACTCAGTTTCTCCCCATTTAAAATTACATTGGTATTTAATTGTTTGACATTTGGAGTCATAAGTTTCATACATTTCGTTTTAGTGCCATTTAAATGCAAATTATTAACATTGAACCAATTTAATAATTAATATATAGCATTATTTACTTCTTCATATTTTAGCAATTGTCGACTTAATTTGAAAATTAAAGAAGTGTCATCTGCAAATAATACTATATCATGGTTATCTCCTACTATGTAAGGTAAGTTCACCTTCACCAATTCCCAGAGGACACAAGTGTGCGCGTTTACCGCTAAAAAGAACCACTTTGTCGTTCCTCCTCACTTTCAAGGCACCTCCTTTGTTTCCTCAGCCCGTATCGGAATCCTCGGCGTCGACATATCGCGTGACGTGCAGTGTAGTGGTCACTTGGAAAAGAAGGCTAAATTCGCCTCTAAAAAGCTTGGTGTGCTCAGCAGAGTGAGACAGTATTTCATGCCGGTATATCACCTGGAGCTACACAAGGTGCAAGTTCGACCTCACATAGAATACTGTTCCCATCTCTGGGACTGCCCAATGCCAGATCTTTCCATTGAATTGTCGGCAACTGAGCTTTTTCTGATCATCTTGACTTACTGGCGCTGAATAAATATGTTGCATATCATTACGTAATCTATCGTATCTACCACGGAGAGTGCTCAGAGGAATTGTTCGAACTAATTCTAGCCGCTCAATTTCGCCACCGCACATTGCGACAGAACTCGAGATACCATGTATTCCTTTTGGATGATTGGCGGTTCAATACTCTTCGATTAACAAAAGGTTTTCTTTCTCACACAACTTCCTTGTAAAATCGAGTAATATCAGCAATTTTGCGAGACCTAAAAATGTTATAAACCATTGAATATTTAATCCATTTCCTTATAATAATATAAGACATACTAGTTTTAATATTATTTATTTTATTTTTGTTATATAATCGTCTTATATTTCAATTACTTTATACCTTTTTAATATTTTAAGCGGATTTTAAATAAATTCAACGAAATTACGGTTACAATGTATTAAAAAAATTAGAACGCAAATATGAAACTTACTTTCATTTAAAAACCTTTAGAATCTTTGGAACAACATAAAAATAAAATCCTATTTAAATACCGATACTAAAATTTTGTTAAATATTAAGTCGTCCCTTAAGGAATCAGTTAATTTTATTAACACATTTTTTGCTAACACTGGCAAGTCTCTAGCGAATAATGTATTAAAAATTAATACAGAAATAAATAACCATTTGGATACTAATCGTACACAGTCCAATTCGTTCGGTCTTTTAGACACTTATATAACAGACGTGCATAATATACAAATGAGTTTTAAATCATATAGTGCACCCGGTTATGATATTATTCCAAGCAAAATCCTCAAGCTTGCTGAAAATGAAGTTTAGCCTACAATTTTTCTCATTTGGTTAATCTTTGTTTTAAAGAGGTAAGGAAATTTCCTGTCGTTACTAAAACAAGTTATAATAAATCCAGAACACAAAAATGGGAGCAAAGACGATGTTAATAATTACAGACCTATTTCTGTTATTTTTTTTGTCAAAAGTAATCGAAAAATAAATCAATAATAGACTAGTATAAAAGATTAATATATTTAAAAAAAATCTAATATGCAGTTTTATTTTAGACAAGAAAAATCTACAGAAAATGCTGTAACTGCTCGTACTTCCTTAATCATTGACTAACGAGATCAAGGAAAGAAAATCCTAGCCAATTTTTAGATCGTAAAAAGGTCTTTGACACTGTCTCGATTCCCATCCTTCCACAAAAACTAGAAAAAATTGGCATCATGGGTACACCACCCAACTTATTGAAGGATTAATTGTCTTAAAGAAAACAAAGAGTTAAAATTGGACAGTATGTTAGTGATGACTCTTTTGTTACCTAAGGTGTCCCACAAGATAGTGTACTAGGCCCTACACTGTTTCTTGTTTATTTAACAATTTATGCAAGCTAAAAATAGATGCATATAACGTTAACGGTGGTAGAGTCCTCTCCGGATGATATTTCGTATCTCTCCTACCCGGGGTACAAATTGGAGCACTCCTTTGTGCCTCGGGGTGGAGTTTGCGTGTATGTCAGAGAGGACATCTGTTCTCGACGCCTCGGCAGTCTTGAAGGTTCGGACCTGTCCATCCTTTGGCTACGCGTAGACAGCGACGACCATCCGCGCGTCTACAGGTGCCTCTATAGGTCCCATAGCGGTAATGCCGAAACAAACCGACTCATCGACCACGTCCAAATGGCTACAGATTCCTTGCTACAACAGGTCCCATCCGCAGAGATCGTGATCCTTGGCGATTTTAACGCCCACCATGCCGAATGGCTCGGTTCACGTTTAACTGATCACGCGGGGAGATCTGTTTATGACTTTGCCTTGTCATATGGTCTGACACAACTGGTTACTTCGCCTACGCGGATTCCAGATGTGGAGGATCATACACCTTCCCTGTTGGACCTTCTGCTGACCTCTCATCCGCACGGATATCAGGTTTCCGTCGATGCCCCTCTCGGCTCTTCGGACCACAGTCTGATCAGGAGTATGGTGCCACTCACGCTCCCTTCGCGGTTGCGTTCTGCAGGTTGCCGCCGTGTTTGGCATTACAGGTCAGCGGATTGGGACGGAATGCGGTCTTTCTTTGCATCTTACCCATGGGGGCGGGTTTGCTTCTCGCCGGATGATCCCAGTGCTGTTGCTGACTCTGTCACTGATGTGGTGCTACAGGGAATGAAACTATTTATTCCATCATCTGTGGTACCCATCAGAGGCAGATCTCAGCCTTGGTTTGGTCGCTCCTGTAAAACTGCATTACGCAGTAAGCAGGAGTGTTATCAAGCCTGGGCTGCGGCTTCGGCGACTCGGGATGTCAACACCAGCATGCTTAAAAAGAAGTATAACTTCGCCTCCAGGTCCTTCAAAAGAGTTATTGCCAAAGCAAAGTCAGAGCACATAAGCAGAATTGGCGAGAAACTAGTTCGCCTTCCTTCGGGAACCCGTGCATTCTGGTCTCTCGCCGAAGCTGTCCAAGGGAATTTTTGTAAGCCATCACTACCATCTCTGTACAGGGAGGAAGACTCACTGGCCCATGACGCAAAAGACAAAACCGACCCTTTAGGCTCCCTTTTTCGTCCAACTCGACTCTTGATGACGGGGGCAAAATACCGCCGACCATCCCGCGGTGTGAGTGCTCCATGCCGGATGTGCTGTTCTCACTGCGCTCGGTTCGCAAAGCACTTCTCTCCCAGGACATCCAGAAGTCGAGTGGGCCAGAGGGAATCCCCCCATTGTGCTGAGGACGTGTGCTCCGGAGTTGGCACCAGTCCAAACGCGTCTTTTCCGGTACTCCTACTCCCAAGGCGTAGTCCCGAATTCATGGAAGACAGCTTTTGTCCACCCGATCCCTAAAAAAGGCGACCGCTCAGACCCGTCCAACTATAGGCCTTTTGCGATCACCTCCTTGTTCTCCAAAATAATGGAATCCATTATCAACTGCCAGCTCATCCGGTACCTTGAGGATCACCAGCTGATTAGTAACAGCCAATACGGTTTTCGTCGGGGTCGATCAGCTGGTAACCTTCTGGTCTACCTGACCCATAGATGGGCGGAGGCAGTAGAGTCCAAGCGGGAGGCGCTGGCCGTTACTCTGGACATTGCGAAGGCCTTGGATCGGGTTGGGCACGAAGCGCTTCTTTCGAAGCTCCCTTCCTATGGGCTTCCCGAGAAATTGTGCAATTGGATCACCAGCTTTCTTGCAGATCGGAGCATCAAGGTCGTTGTAGACGGTGCATGTTCTGAGTACAAGCCTATTAAGGTTAGTGTTCCACAAGGCTGTGTGCTTTCACCAACGCTGTTTCTTCTGCATATCAATGATATGTTGCTAACTGGTGACATTCATTGCTATGCGAATGACAGCACTGGTGATGCTCTATACACCGGCCCTGTTAATATTTCTCGGGAAAACGTCTCCGAGTACCGGAACAAACTTGTGTCTGAAGTCGAGTCTTTGCTGGACAAAGTCTTGAACTGGGGGCGACTAAATCTAGTCCAGTTTAATCCGCAAAAGACACAAGTTTGCGCGTTTACCGCAAAAAAGAAACCCTTTGTCGTATCTCCTCAGTTGCAAGGCACTCCCCTGGTTGCCTCAGCCAGTATTGGAATCCTCGGCGTCGACATATCGAGTGACGTGCAGTTTCGTGGTCACTTGGAAGAGAAGGCCAAATTGGCCTCTAAAAAGCTTGGCGTGCTCAGCAGAGTGGGACAGTATTTCATGCCGGCACACCGCCTGCATATTTACAAGGCGCAGGTTCGGCTTGGAATACTGTTCCCATCTCTGGGCAGGGGCTCCCCAGTGCCAGCTCCTTCCACTTGACCGCATCCCGCGCAGAGCGGCTCGAATCGTCGACGAACGAGTCCTTTCCGATCGGCTCGACTCATTGACACTGCGAAGAGATGTTGCATCTCTTTGCATTTTCTTTCGCATCTACCATGGGGAGTGCTCTGAGGAATTGTTCGGATTAATCCCAGCCGCCAAATTTCACGAACGCACATCGCGGCAGAACTCCCGATACCATCCACACCATCTGGATGATTGGCGGTCCACCACTGTGCGATTTAAAAGATGTTTTCTTCCTCGCACGACTTCCTTGTGGAATCGATTACCATCAGCGATTTTTCCGGAACGATACGACTTAGGGACCTTCAAGAAAAGAGCGTACTCCTTTTTAAAAGGCCGGCAATGCATCTGCAATTCCCTCCCTGGTGTTGCAGTTGTTCATGGGCGGCGGTAGTTACTTACCATCAGGTGAGCCGCATGCTCGTTTGCCCCCTCTCCTATAAAAAAAAATATCAAATTTTTTCTTACACAGATAATAACTTTGTTGTATAGCAAGATCATCATTATCATCATTACAGCCTTTCATAAGTCCACTCTTGAACATAGGCCTCCCACAAGGAATGCCACAAAGCACGGTCCTGAGCCACCTGCATCCATCGACTTCCTGCATGTTTTACCAGGTGGTCACTCCATCTCGTGGGGGGTCGCCCTACACTTCGCCTACCGGTACGAGGCTGCCACTCAAGAACCTTTCTTCCCCATCGGTCGTCGGTTCTTCGAGCTATATGGCGGGCCCACTGCCACTTCAGCTTACTAATCCGTTAGGCTATGTCGGTTACTCTAGTTCTACTGCGGATATCCTCATTTCTAAGATTATCACGCAAAGAAACCCCGAGAATAGCCCTCTCCATAGCTCGCTGAGCAACCTTGAGCTTCTTCATACGGCCAGTAGTGAAGGACCACGTCTCAGATCCGTAAGTCATCACTGGCTACACGCACTGGTTGAATAATTTCGTTTTAAGGTTTTGAGGTATGTCTGACGAGAAGATATGCTGTAATTTCCCGAACGCTTCCAAGCCGAGTTGAATCCGTTGATTAACCTCTCGGTCGAAGTTGGACTAACCTAGTCGGACTATTTGTCCCAGGTAAACATACTCGTCAACAACTTCGAGCTAAATGCTCCCAACAACTACTGACATAGGTGTGACATGAACATTAAACATGATCTTTGTTTTGTCTACGTTCACCCTAAGACCTATTCGGTGGAAAACACTATTGAGGTCATTGAGCATAGTGCTTAGGTCCTCCAGAGATTTTGCCTGATGATTGATTTTCGTCGGCAAATCGAAGGTGAGTGATGTACTTACCGTTGATGTAGATACCGTATCCTTTCCAGTCTAGAAGCTTGAAAATGTCTTTCAATGCAGCGGTGAAGGCTTTCGGGGATATAACTTCGCCCTGTCTTACACCTTTCTGCAATTGGATAGGTTGCGTACTCTGGTTCTGTATTCGGATAGCCATCGTAGACTTACTGTGTAAACACTTCAGCACTTCGATATACCGACAGTCAACTTGGCACCGCTGAAGGGACTGCAGCACCACCCGAATTTCGACAAAATCAAAGGCTTTCTCATAGTCCACATACGCCAGACATTGTGGCAAATTGTACTTTTAGGACTTCTGTATAATTTGCTGAAGGGTATGTATGGGGCTAAAGCCCTTTCGGAAACCGGCTTGTTCGGGAGGCTGGAAGTCGTCAAGTCTGCGCGCGAGACGATTTGTAATGACTCTCGAAAACAGCACGTAGACGCGGCTCAGAAGGAAAATCAGTCAGTAGTTCTTCAAGGGAGCGTTGTCAACTTTCTTGAAGAACAAGACCACCGCACTTCTGCTCCACGCCTCTGGAGTAATGCCACCATCGAGGACGGAATTAAAGAGTTTCTGAAGGATTTTAAGTACCGGTTTTCTACCCGCTTACAGAAGCTCCGCTGTTATTTCATCCTCGTTTGGGGCCTTGCCGTTTTAAAGTGCTGGAGAGCCATTCTAATCTCGCTCAGACTGACGTCCGGTATATCTTCGGAATAGTGTCGGATAAGAATCGCTCTTGGATCGTTACTCACACTTGCGTCTGGTTCCAACGATGACGTATACAGCTGTCCATAGAACCTCTCAATCTCACTCAAAATGTCAGGTGCCCCGGAAACAATGCTGCCACACTCGGTTTTCAGTTTTGACAGTTGCCTCTTTCTGGCAGACAGATCTCTGGCAAAGGCTTTGGAGCCTTGATTCCGCTCGATCGCTTCTTCAATACGAGCTGTATTGAAGTTGCGTAAGTCCCGCCGCATGCATTTGGAGATCTGTCTGTTCAGTTGCCTGTATGCTGTTAAATTTGTTGAAGAATGTAGCTTCATCTTCCGTATAACAGCCATGAGATTAAGAGTGTGATGAGTTATTGTGTTCTTCTGCGGCGGGTCTTGCAGAACTTAGCTCCGACCGCATGGACAGTTTCTACAAGCTTTTCATTCATATCGTCTACTTATTTGCAGTCTTCTAGGCACTAAAAACGGTTTTGTTACTCGAGCTGAAAGGTTTCGGGACTTTGGAACAGAGCACAAGGCGAAAGGAGCGTTGACTTCATTAGACTAGACCTCTCCAACTTAACGTTTAGGTTCAGTGTGCCGCCTAACCATTCGGTGATCGTTACAAGTTTTCACCCTCGAGATCACGGAGACATCACTGAACAGTTGTCGCCTGGTCGTCATAATGAAGTCTTTCTCATTTTTTGTCGAATGGTCGGGACTCTACCAGATCCACTTCCTGTGGGGCCGCTTCTGGAAGAAACAGTTCATCATAAAGAGTCCCTCTTTCTTCATGAAGTCGGCCAGCTGCTGGTTCCTTGGGTTCTGTAGCCTTATTCCGAAATTCCCTACTTTTAGCTCACCGTTCTCTCATGTGCCTAATTTTGCGCCGAAGTCTCCCATTAACACCGTATATTGGGTTTTGGAGGAATGCATAGCTCTTCAGATATCCTCATATATTTCCTCCACCTCCTCATTGGGGTTTGCTGAACTTCTGAGTATAAGATACGCAACCCTCGTCGACACACTCACAATCTTTAAAACGTTGTTAACGAGAGACTTGTGGACGATAAATCCGCCTAACTTGTCTATCTCTTCTTCCAGCTCCACGATCTTCTCATCAGTCCTCAGGGTGCGTGCGTTTTATGTTGCCAGGTCGAGTCGTCTTAGGTGGCAACCGAACCTCCACCGGAGATTCTCAGCACCCCCTGCCCCGCCGTTACCATGGTCGTCACCGTAGCCAGGAATAGCGGGGTCGCCGGGGACTGGGGGCCGTTTTTTTATTACTCTCATCATAGGGGGGTATTTGCCATAGCTGCCACGCTGGGCGAACGAGTTTGCAACCGCAGTTTTTTTATTGTTAGTTTTTTGTTATCAGGAAGATGCTGCTGTCCATCTCCTGCTTGTTTCCCTTTGTCGCCTTTTACGACACATACGGGAAGATATATGGTAGTGAATATTCTTAACCGCAACTACACGGCAAGTATAGCAAGATACAACTTAGAAAACAGTTCGCAAATGTACTTTTATTTTTTTCTTTTCTTATAAAAACGTTACCCCCACACTAGGATTTTCCTTTGTATCGTGGAGGCAGTTTACAAACATATATTGCACAAGGACAAACATCCAGACCCAGAACAATTATTTGTAGTCCATACAAATACTTGTTCCGTGCGGGATTCGAACCCGCGGCTCCCAAGCGTTGCAACTCATTGCTAAGCCACTACGCCACGGAGCCGTACTGAATAGGGACTGGCTGAAATAGCCTTAGGACTAACTTTCTTACTCTTAATGATCAAAAAACTAACTTAGTGTGCTTTAGTATCATTAACCGGACCCAAATTTGGGCGGTGCTGCAGTCCCTTCAGCGGTGCCAAGTTGACTGTCGGTATATCGAAGTGCTGAAGTGTTTGTACAGTAGAGCTACGATGGCTATCCGAGTACAGAACCAGAGTACGAAACCTATCCAATTGCAGAGAGGTGTAAGACAGGGTGACGTTATATCCCCGAAACTCTTCACCGCTGCATTGGAAGACGTTTTCAAGCTTCTGGACTGGAAAGGATACGGAATTAACATCAATGGCGAGTACATCACTCACCTTCGATTTGCCGACGATATAGTCCTCATGGCAGAATCGCTGGAGGAACTAAGCAGTATGCTCAATGACCTCAATAGTGTCTTCCAACGGATAGGTCTTAAGATGAACATGGACAAAACAAAGATTATGTTTAATGTCCATGTCACACCTATGCCGGTAGTTGTTGGGAGCACTAAGCTCGAAGTTGTTGACGAGTATGTTTACCTGGGACAAGTGGTCCGACTAGGTAAGTCCAACTTCGACCGAGAGGTCAATCGAAGGATTCAACTCGGCTGGGCAGCGTTCGGGAAGCTACGACACATCTTCTCGTAGGAAATACCTCAAAACCTTAAAACAAAATTGTACAACCAGTGCGTGTTGCCAGTGATGACTTACGGAACTGAGACGTGGTCCTTCACTGCTGGCCGTATGAGGAAGCTCAAGGTCGCTCAGCGAGCTATGGAGAGGGCTATGCTCGGAGTTTCTCTGCGTGATAAACTTAGGAATGAGGATATCCGCAGTAGAACCAGAGTAACCGACGTAGCCCAATGGATTAGTAAGCTGAAGTGGCAGTGGGCCGGCCATATAGCTCGAAGAACCGACAACCGATGGTGAAGAAAGGTTCTCGAGTGGCAGCCTCGTACCGGTAGGCGAAGTGTAGGGCGTCCCCCCACAAGATGGAGTGACGACCTGGTAAGACATGCAGGAAGTCGATGGATGCAGGTGGCTCGGGACCATGCTTTGTGGCATTCCTTGGGGGAGGCCTATGTTCAGCAGTGGACTTGTGAAGGGCTGTAATGATGATGATGATGATGATGATGATGAACTGGACCCAGCCAAAAATTATTTTAATATAAAAATTCATAAATGCAAAAACTTTAGTGATACTGATTGTACTTGTCCAACCATAAACAAAGTATCGGCTATTGAGTATTTAGATATAATCATAGACCAGCGACTGACATGGCACAACCAAATAGAACGTCTTATAGGTAAGGTCAGAATGCTAATTTGGATTTTTAAGCAACTTAGACATGAAACATCAGAAATATACTAATTAAAGTACCTATGTTATTACAATCTTTATTGGCATAATGCATTCCTATTTGGGGTGGCGCCTCCAAACCAACTCTTTGAAAGTGGAAAGGGCTCAAAGAGCATTACAAAACGTAATGTTTTTTAAACCGTAAAGATTTAGTACAGAAAATCTATATAAAATATGCGAGCTACTTACTTTTAGGAAGTAATATATTTTACAAACCGTTTTAAAAATGTATAGTAGCCTCACTTATTTGAAAATTTTGCGAATAAGATGAGATACATTAATTGTAACGCAGAAAGTAAACACCTTAGATTATATTAAATGTTCGGATTCCTAGTAGGCCACCGTAATTTGAAGTCAAATATTAGTAGTCGTATGCATAGACTTAATATATAAGTGCCCCCTAGTGAGATTTAAATAAGTCTAGCCTAGCACTTCTGAATGTAGATGGAAGCACATAAAACGTATCAATTTGTTCGTAAAACTATTCAACTTTTAAAAATGAAAACGAAAAAATAATAATTTGACAATAATGTGATGCCACAACTGTTGAGTGTTGCCTAGAGCATGAAATCTATTTACCCATATTTTTAGCTTATTAAAATCTCTCGAAAAAGAAACGAGGTATGAATAAAGAGTTTTATTAACTTAAACGATGATTGTTTTTGTGAGTATTAGTTTGTTTTTTCAACCTCACAGCTTTCTGAGCAATGGACCGATTTCCATGCGGTTATTATAGTGTGAAAGTATTTTTTTGAAACATGGCTCGTATTTAAGGAGCATTAACGGTTAATTTGTCGGAAACCTAAACCAAAAACGACCAATGTTCCATTTTCAGTTTTGCTTAGAAACTAATTCTTAAAAAAAATCAGCGTTGTTATGAAAATGACGTACCGACATCGGATTTTGAGCCGATAGAGCTATCGATTGAGCTGCTCGTGCTTACTACCCATTTAAGTAAACCGAGAAACATTGTGTAAGTTTATGAAATGTTTATAAAATTCAAAAACATTTCATAACCTTACACAAACACATCGCACAGCGATTGCACATGAAAAATTACACTGATGAAAGTAAATTACACTCGTATTACACACAAACGCAAATGCGATACATAATATACTCGAGAGCGTGGCGTTCACTCAAACACGTATAAAAATTGGCTTTACGATAAATGTTGCGTTTTGTATTGAACACGAAATCTAGACATTTTATATAATCTAATGTAAAAATAAAATTTGCTTCTCATCAATATAAAAACAACCAGTTTTTTATGTACAATAAAATAAATAAAGTTCTCAATATATATAAAATTAATAGATACAATTGTAAACAGATGTTAATTAAATGGTTGAAATAATTAAACTAAGAAAAAAGAGAGGCTATTTTACAATGCATTAGTTAGGTACGCATGCACGTAAGCACGCACGCACACACACACACACACACACACACACACACACACACACACACACACACACACGCACGCAAGCACGCACGTACGCAGGAATGCACGCACAGGTGTACTCGCACGCACACTCACACGCGCACGCACACATTCATGCACAAATACTCGCACACGCACATGAATACGCACACGCACATGTACACGCACAAGCAAATGTACACGCATACGTGCACGCGCACGTACTCGCACATGCGCACGTGCACAAGACGCGCACGGACACGCACACGCTCACGCTTATGCACACGCACATGCACACGCACACGCATACGTTCACGCACACGCACACGCACACGCACAAGCACACGCACATGCGCACACAGACATACACACAGACATACACAAATACAAAGATTTTATTTATTTATTTATTATTTATAATAATAAAAATTGTACAACCTATACAATCAAGAAGATGAACTATCACTAGAGTAATATTGAAATATTGTTTTACTTAGCTCCACCAGGAGGATATAATATTACTGTTTGTCAAGTCTGTGGTAACTCTAAGAAGCCTTTCATTAATCCCACTAATGTAGTCAGTAGATTAAAAAATGTCAGTTCTACGTAACTCTAGTAAATCCTATTTGGAATGGAAAATTTAATCAAGTAGACTTGCTTCAACTTGTAGAATAAATTTTATGATATGATTGTTGCAAGTTTGAAAATGTGATGCAACTTATTACATCAAGTAAATAATACAAACCTAATAATTTTTAACGTGCTACGTAGTGGGGGCGTTAAAAATTCACCACCACAGTCGGATATTCTTTGCCAAAGATTAACTTAAATAACACATCATAATTCCAAAAACTTTCTAAGTCAATCAATTACTTAAAATTCAAAGTGAATCGTTTTATATACCAGTCGGTTTGTTGTTTTTTTATGCTTTTCTGTTGTACAATAAAATCATCATCATCATCATCATTACAGCCCTTCACTAGTCCACTGCTAAACAAAGACCTCCCCAAGGAATGCCACAAAGCACGGTCCCGAGCGACCTGCATCCATCGACTTCCTGCATGTCTTACAAGGTAGTGACTCCATCTAGTGGGGGGACGCCCTTTTTCTAACATGGAGAAATGCCTACGCATACCCGCCTCGCGGGGGCAAGGACGGGTTAGGTCGGACTCGCACCTACTAAAACCCCATGGTGTTTCACCTTCGCCGCATATTAGCAGGGCCACGGGAACGCTTTCGCACACATCTCCACCAGCGCCGGCCGCCCCATGGCAGCCCCTTCTCGGGAGAGGAAATCTCCTACCCACTTTCCATCTCGAAAAAGGCGCACCAGGAACACAAGGCACGCCTCCCTCCTCAGCCTCCAACTCCACCTGCGTATCGGACCCCCCCGAGTTCGATACGCGGAGGTCATGGGATCAGGAAAATCGAGCGCTTAGTGTCACCCTTTTTCCCGACTCCAGCGGCGGATCTGGTCTCTGACTCCGACGCTAACCAAGTTTCGGCCGCGGATGTTAGGGAGAGCGGCGACTCGAAATACCGACACTCTAGTGGGGGGATGGCCTTCACTTCTTTCGACGGTACGAGGCCGCTACTCGAGAACCTTTTTTTCCATCGGTTGTCATTTATTCGAGCTATATGGCCGGCCCTTTCTCTGTCACTTCAGCTTACTAATCCGTTAGGCTATATCGGTCACTCTGATTCTACTACAGATACTCTCATTTCTGAGTATATCACGCAGAGAGACTCAAAGCATAGCCCTCTCCATAGCTCGACCTTGAGCTTGCTCATCCGGGCAGTAGTGAAGGACCACGTCTTAGTTCTATAGGTCATCACTGGCATCAGGTGCATGTTGCACTCGTTGTTCAGTCTCGTTTTCAAGTTTTGAGGTAATACCTGACGAGAAGATAGATAGCTGCCCAGCTAAACTGAATCCGTCGACTGACCTCTCAGTCAAAGTTGGACTTACTTAGAGTCCGATTGTGAGCGCTTTGACTCCTTAATAAAAAAATCAGAGTGAGTATCAACGCTCTATACCAGGTTCATCGGGGACAATATGTGTAAATAACAAAGTAAACAGTAAGGTCTCATTATTTTCACTTACACTCTACGACAGTGCCATGACAAAGAATATAAATTTTGTCCTAATAGCACATTAATAATTCTTGTTGGGAGAAGAGGCAATGTAAACAAAAATCAATTATAAAAATATATTGATTATCTAAGTACTTTGATTGTATATAAAATTATCTTGTTAACATTGCCTTAAATACAGGGTTGGCCGCAGGAAAATAAAATAAGATATAATTTATATTTATTAATGAATAACTTTTCATGTAATAATCATTTAAACTTGACATTTAATTGTAACAATTATAATAATAGAATTAATTAAATAGACATAAATAATTTAATTGAGATTTTTTTTATATGATAAGGGTGACAAACGAGCACACAGTCCACCTGATGGTAAGTGGTTGCTGCGGTCCATAGACATCTACATCTATCCTCTATTACAAACCAAAATGTAGATGCGTTGTCACCAGTGAGGACTAAGATGGAATGCCTCATTTCCAGTAAAAAGGGCCTCCGGCCACCTGCACTTACCAAGCGAAACGCAGAGGTAAACCTCTACTTCACGCTGGTTTTCTGTGAGGTCGTGGTACCATCCCGGTTCGAGTCGGCCCATCCGTGCGACAGCAAAAGCTGCCGCGTGGCTCTACCACAGTTATGTTAATTTTTGACTAGAGATAGGTATTACCTATCTAAATATAATTTAAAACAGATAGCAAATGTGCTTCTTAATGCTTATAAATCTTATTGTTTAATATATAAATAATAAGATAGCACATTTGCTATCTCAGTCAAGTACTTGGCTACACAGACATCTGCTTCTTTTGAGCAGTAAAGTAAAGTAAAGTAAAAATGCAGCCTATTTACGTCCCACTGCTGGGCACAGGCCTGCTCTCATTTCTCAGAGGGTTTTAGAGCAAGGAATTGTCCACCGCGCTACCCTTATGTGTGTTAGTGAACTTCACATGTCTTCGAAATATTTTTTTTATTTATATTACTCAGACATGAAGGTTTCCTCACGATGTTTTCCTTCACCGCCGAGCACGTGGTAAATCGGCACCTAAAATTGCAATTAACAATTTCATTGGTGCCGGCGGGGATCGAACCCGGGTTGCTCGAGTACTGTGAAGCTTACAGCGAGCGCTAACCATCTGAGCTACCACGGCTATTTATTTATTATATTTTGAGCAGTATAATGACTTAATATGCAATATGGAATCAGTTCCAAGTAATTTAAATTAGAAAATGAGACAAGAGAGGTAATCTCTAGCAGTTATAATAATTTAAATAATTTAGAATGTGTCTTACAAATTTGTAATTGTATAACTCCACAGAAATACGAGGGTGGATTGAAAAGTACTCGGCCTAACACAGATCCATTCAATTCTAAAAATCAAATCTACCCACATTATTTAGTTCAGTTCAGACTTGTTCATTGTGTGAAGTTCGAAACGTGTGCGATAATTAGTTGTGATTTTATAAATTTATTAACAAAGTAATCGGACATAATTTCCGCGAATGGAGCAAATCGAGCAGCGTGCCGTCATTAAGTACCTCCATAAGAAGGGGCTATCATCAAAAACCATCCATGATGACATGGTCAGTACATTAGGCGATTGTGCTCTGTCATATTCATCCGTCAAGAAATGGATAGCAGAATTTAATCGTGGTAGAGAGAGAGTGTGAAAGATGAACCCCGCTCTGGAAGGCCTTCGACGTCAACTACTGACGAAAATATTAAAAAAGTACTTGATTTAATAATGGGAGACCGCAGATTAAAAATTAGAGAGATAGCCGAGATTATAGGCATCTCTTATGAACGAACTCAAAACATCATTGTCAACGAGTTGGGTTTCCACGAGGTGTCTGCGAGGTGGGTTCCGCGACTGCTTTCAGTTGAACAAAAAAGGACGCGATTGACTATTTCACGCGACTGTTTGGAGTTATTTGAAGCCGATGCAGATGATTTTTTGAATCGTTTTGTTACTATAGACGAAACATGGGTTCATTACTGTACACCGGAAACAAAACAACAATCAAAACAGTGGAGAAGACCTGGTTCACCACCCCCTAAAAAGGCTAAGTCGATTTTGTCGGCAAATAAGGTGATTTTTATGATTTGTTATTATATTATGATTGATTATCTTGAAAGGGGTCAGACTATAAACTCTGATTACTACTGCACCTTACTACGTCGTTTACGAGAGGAAATAAGAGAAAAACGACGAGGAATGCTCAGAAGAAAAGTCCTGTTTTATCAAGATAACGCCCGTGTTCACACCTCAGTACAGTCAATGGCTGAAATTCACAACTGTGGCTTTGAACTGTTACCGCATCCGCCGTATTCACCTGATCTGGCACCATCAGACTTCTTTCTGTTCCCTAACCTAAAAAAGCACTTGGGAGGTCAAAGATTTTCGACAAACGACGAGGTCAAAGCAGCTGTAGACGCATATTTTGACTCTAAGGAAGTATCATTTTTTTTCAACGGTCTAAATGCTTGGAAGGGGAGGTGGCAAAAGTGTATTGAACTTGATGGTGATTATGTAGAAAAATAAAAATATAACTGATTTAGTATGTGTTTATTTTCTTGGGTAGGCCGAGTACTTTTCAATCCACCCTCGTATAATGAAAATCGTATACACCTGGTGCATCAAAATATACAAGGCATGATAGGCAAAGAGCTAGAAATTGAGTTGTTCTTAAATAGCAACAATATTCATATTTTATGTATTACTAAACATTTGTTCAAAGCTTATAACTTAATGTTTAACTTCAGTAATCACCAGGTGGTCAGTTTTTTTAAAAGAGATACGGTTTTAAGAGGTGGCTCCTTAATATTAGCTAGTAAATTATTATCATGTAAAGAACGTAAAGATATTGTGAGCCTCTCTGTTGATCGAACTGTAGAATTGGCATGTGTTAAGTTTGAGCACCTCATTGTTGTGAGCGTCTATAGACCCCCATGTGCTACATATGATAGTTTTGAAAACATTATGGAGTAAGTTTTGCTAAGCTTAATAAACAGAATAAATCTGTTATAATATGTGGAGAATTTAATATCAATCTCCTAGAAGCTTCCTTCAACTAGATCATGGTTTAAATCATATGGCCTTTTATATTTATTTATAGAGCCATCGCGTATTGCTCAATCTAGTGCAACATGTATAGATGACATTTTTGCTAATGTGAAGCCGTTGCATAAATTTATAATTCAAAAATTAAGTTCTAATCACTGTGGACAAGTAATTTCATTACCTTATATTCACAAAAAGAAAGTAGATGAGAAAGTTGTGTTTGATCTAGTAAATGCACGTCGCTTGGAGAAATTTAGAAGTAACATAGTGAAAAAACTTCCATCACTTTCATACCAAAATGAACCTAATTTTTTGTATGGAACATTATTTAAGCATATTTGCAATGAATTTAATAGTACTTTTACTTCTAAAATATTCTCCTTGAACAGTCGGAAGTCATTCAACGAATGGGCAACACTAGGAGTCCATAAGAGCGGGCATAGTTTATATGATCTTTACCATGAAAGGTTATTTAATCATAGCGTCGAATTAAGTTAATATGTGAAAAAATATTCAAAAATATTTAAAAGAATTTGCTCCACAGCCAAATCTTTGCATTTGAGCAACAAAGTTAAGACTGCTTCTAATAAAATTAAAATGACATGGAGTATAATTAATAGTTAAACTGGTAAGATCAACTCTCGCAATTCAAATTATCAGTTAAGTGATAACAACAAATTAACTGTTTAAGATCAGGATGTAGCAAAGGTTTTTGAGAAATATTTTAATGATATTCTGATATTAACCACTAAGTCACTGAATTCTTCTCCTGCCGTCACCTAATCATTACCTAAACAAAATGTAAAAGCGTGTACAAATAATTTTACATTTCATAATGTATCATTACAAGATATTGTAAAATATTTTAAAAATATTGATGTTAAGAAAACTGCGGATCTGTGGGGATTTCCGTTAAAGTTATTGCGTCTATAGTAAATACAATGGCGCCTCATTTAGCTATTATTTTAATACTAGTATCAAATCTAGTGTGTTTCTAGATTCATTGAAGCAAAGTAAAGTAATACCTTTATTTAAACCTGGAAGTACATTAGACCCCGCCAATTTTAGACCTATTTCTGTACTAGCAACACTAAGAAAGATTTTTGAAAAAAATATTCTTGATCAAATGCTAAATTTCGTTAATATAGATAATTAATTTCATAAAAATCTATTTGGTTTTACAAGGGGTCGCTCGACAACTGACGCCGGTGTCGAGCTGATTAAATATATCTTTAATGCATGGAAGAATTCACAGGATGCTTTGGGTATATTTTGTGACCTATCCAAGACCTTCGATTGTGTTCACCGTGAAACATTAATCAGGAAAATTCAACACAACGGTGTAAGAAGTGATGCTCTTAAATTAATTATTTCATATTTAAGTAAGAGAACGCAAAAAGTTGTCATTAACAGTGTGAGCTCTTCCGGGTCGATGGTACAAGTGGGCATGCCTCAAGGCTCAATTCTCGGTCCCTTTCTGTTTCTTGTATACATTAATGACTTACCTTGCATGGTAGGGGATAAACATTAAATAAATTTATTTGCAGATGATACTTCTTTAATTTTCAAATTAAGTCGACAATTACTAAAATATGACGACGTAAATAATGCTATATCTAAATTAGTAAATTGGTTCAATATTATTAATTTGCATTTAAACGGTACTAAAACGAAATGTATGAAATTCATGACTCCAAATGTCAAACAATTAAATACTAATGTAATTTTTAATGGGGAGAAACTGAGTCTTGTAGATACCACCATTTTTCTTGGAATCACACTAGACACGAAGCTTTAATGAGCCCCCGTATATTGATATATAAACTAGCAAGCAGACTTATTTCTGCAGCATATGCTGTAAAAAAGATCAGAAGTCTAACCAGTGTTGAAACAGCTAGACTGGTTTACTTGAGCTATTTCCATAGCATAATGTCTAATGGTATTTTGCTATGGCGCCACGCAGCTGACACTGAAATTATATTTGTTTTACAGAAGAGGGCCATAAGAGCAATTTATGATTTAAAGCCTAAAGAGTCACGGCTATTTGGCAGCAGAAAGAGGTAAAAGTATGGTACCTATATAGACGGACACCTAGCTAGAAAAGGAGGTCAATGCTATGGTTTCATTTAGAATAGCCAACAGATAAGCGACGTCTTTGTCACGGTCCATACACTTTCCACGTGACTTAGAAATATTAAGGTCAATAATATGTTATACTTATACTTTATTTCTAAAAATCTTACTAGAAATCTTATACTTTATTTTGAAAAATCTGTGAAACTCCACTCACTTGGCGAAATTAGCTCCTTAGAACCCAATATAAGTAGTTATATTAAACTTCTGACATCGAGCAAATGGAAAAAAATGTTCATCCTTCAGAATTTGTCTGGATTTTTCATATCGAGCTTCCATTCAAACGGTTCAAAGCGAAACCCTGTCCGGTCTGTCTGTCTATAAAGTATCCTTTTAGTCTCTAAACTCTTTCGAGTTTTATGAAGCTAATTGTTTAGGAAAGTTACATAAATTTCATTAATTTTTGTTAAAAGATAAAACAGAACTTTGATATAGATGCGATAAAACAAAACTTTGACGTTCTTCGACTTAAACGTTGAGATTGTTAATGATAAAGACATCTAAAGGAAATTTCAAATACTCTATTTGGTAACCTTGTTTATTTTTACCATAGTAACTAATAAAATGATTGGCAATTTAAAACAGAAAGAGCATAGTTTACGTGTATGTTAGAACGAGAAAGATAGGCTAGACCATTTACATATACGCTATCAACCTGTTTTTTACATGAGGAAATACCTACGCATACCCACCTCGCAGGGGCAAGGACGGGTTATGTCGGACTCGAACTGACTAAAACCCATGGTGTTCCACCTTCATTGCATATTGGCAGGGCCACAGGAATGCTTTTGGAAGTGGCAACCCCAGGAATAAGTTTGTAAAATATTAGCTCCCAAATAAATTTAAGTTTTACTATTAAAAATCAGTAATATCCACCTCAATTTTGTGTTGCAATTGTTAATGGTGTTTAAATTATACTGTGTATTATGTAAAACGTAAGTTACTTACCTAAATATATTATATTTAAACGTTCGGATTTTAAGTGACAGGTAACGTACATATTGTTTGAATATTGCATATTGTAATTCTTGTTATCCCTTTTTATTACATAATTTTTCAGTTTGGTTTTACATATTTATCTATATCTATAATCTTTTCTTAAGTGTTTCATTTAAAATCTAGAAATATAACCTCACACCATAACTTCTTGTCGTTATTTACACTGCTACTTCTGTATTAAGTAGAAGTTCTAGTTTTAATATTGTAACCAATAAATACATAGCAAAATGAATACTCGTAATGCCAAGACGCGCCAGCTTGAGATCCAGCTCTAGCTCGTGCTTCAGGAACTAAAGGTGTGCAAGGAGCAGTGTGAAATATTACTAAAAGAAAGGGATGACAATGAAAAAGAAATAGTTGAAATAATTAAAAAGAATACACAATTAAAGTGTGACATGGCAATGTTACACACAGATTATCTTAATGTATTAAAAGAAAGGGACCAGCTTCAGGGAACGGTGAATGAGTTTGATCAGTGCAGCAAGGAATATGAGCAAGCTCTCAAATTCATTGCTGCATTGCAATTACAATTGAATGAAGCCCAAGTGCAAATTTTACAACTAAACAAAAACTTAGACAACTTAAAAGCCTCCAAAACTCAGAGTCTGTTCCATGAACTTGTAGAATGCACAACGTCTCAAGAATCCTCAAAATAGTTACAAACATCATCAACAGTGGATTTGACAGGTGAAGATGTCTTCATATCGGGAACAGCAGGAAGAATCGCTTGCAGTAACAATAAATTGAAAAAATACATTAAAATTAATAAATACATTAATAAATTGCAAAAAAAACATAAAAAATAAAATAAGTATTAAAAATCATGTTAAGTTATGTAAAGAAAAACAAGAATTAATTAATAAGGTCAAAAAATATTCAATTGAGGTGGATAGCATTAGGAAAAGTTATCAGACTGACATGGAGTATATTAATTCAGAAATTTCTTCACTTCATAATGCACTACAAGTTATAACAAATAAATATAAACTAGCTCAAAATGAAATAAAGGAACATATACTGGCCATGGACGAACTGGTGACACTGTGTAAATATAATGAGGAACGTTTCGAGTCATTAGTAAAGCATCAGTGTGAGTGTCAGCGCTCATTACCAGTTACTTCAGGGACAGTATGCGTTAATAATATGGAGAAAAATAATCCCTCTCCTACTTATAAACTCCATGACAGTTCCAGAACAAAAAATAATTTGAATAATTTAATTGTTAGCAAAAATAATATTGTTGTGTACAGTGATGATATAGGTAAAAACTTAGGTTTAGTGTTAAATAACTGTCTAAAGGAACACCAAATAACTAATTATTGTATGCCTGGAGCAACATTTAGTCAAATTATAAATAAAATTCTAATAAGTAGCCATAGTTCTAACAGTATATTGATACTTCTTATTGGGATAAGGGGCAATGTGAATAAAAAAACAATTATTGGATTATATTGAGATTCTAAATAATTTAAATGGTCACAAGATTGTGCTGTTTACATTACCTTACTTATGGGCTCTGCCACAAGAAAATAAATTAAGACATTATTTAAATATCCAAATGACTAATTTAATATGCAATTATGATGTAAAACTGACATATAATTGTAATAATTATAAATTTCATTTAATTGATTTAAATAATTTAATTAAGAAGTTTTTGACAAGAGATAGGTATTACCTATCAAAGTATAGTTTAAGACTGGTAGCAAATACGCTATCATATTATTTATATTTTAACTCAGCCAATGATTTGGCTACCTTGACGCCTGCTTCTTTTGAGCAGGTCAATAATTTTACATTTGATTTGGAACCAGTTCCAAGTAATTTAAATTAGATAATAAGACAATAGAGGTAATCTCTAGCAAAGATTATTTAAATAGCTTAGAATGCAACTTACCAATACATAATTATGTAATTTCACAAAATAACAATAATAAAAACTGTATCAACCTGGTGCATCAAAACATACAAGGTATGTTAGGCAAAGAATTAGAAATTGAATTATTTTTAAATAGTAACAGTATACATATTTTATGTATTACTGAACATTGGTTGAAAGATTACAACTCCATATTTAATTTCAGTAATCACCAGGTGGTCAGTTCGTTCAATAGAGATACTAAGTTACGTGGTGGCTTCTTAATATTAGCTAATAAATCCTTATCATGTAAAGAACGTAAAGACATTGTGAGCCTCTCTGTTGAGCGTACTGTAGAAATGGCATGCGTTGAGCTTGAGCACCTTATTGTTGTCAGTGTTTACAGACCCCCATGTTCAAATTATGATACCTTTGAAAAGGTTATGGAAGAAGTTTTAGTTAAGCTTAATAAACAGAATAAATCTCTTGTAGTGTGTGGAGACTTTAATATCAATCTCCTGGAAACTTCTTCCATCAGTATTAAATTTTGCTCTTTGTTTAAATCCTATAATCTTGGTAATTTATTCTTTGAAGCTACACGTATTGCAGGGTGTAGTGCAACTTTTATTGATAATATTTTTACAGGTGTTGTACTAATCAACAAATCAATAATTCAATAACTTAGTTCAGATCACTGTGGACAACTGGTTTCATTACCGTGTATGCACAAAAAACAGGTAATTGAGAAAAATGTGTTTGTTCCTATTAATACAAAACGCCTGGAGAGATTTAGAAGTAATATGATAAAAAACCTTCCATCACTTTCTTATAAGAACAATGCAGACTATTTATATGGACAATTATTTACCCTTATAAGCAATGAATTTAAAAAAAAAACATTTACAGCAGACGAAGGTTATATGACCTTTACCATGAAAGATCATATAATCTCTCCGATGCTTTTAAAAAATATGTTAAAAATTGTTCTAAAATGTTTAAAAGACTTTGCTTCGCAGCCAAATCGTTACATATTAGCAACAAAATTAAGACGGCTAAGAATAAAATTAAAATGACGTGGAGTATAATTAATAATGAAACCGGTAAAGACAAACATCGTAACTCAAACTATCAATTAAAAATTAACAATGAATTGACTAAATCAAATCAAGAAGTCGCAGCGGTGTTTGAGAAATATTTCACTGATATTCCTATCTTGACAACCGAGTCATTGAATACTTCTCCAACTGTCGCCGAGTCATTACTCAAGCAGAATGTTAACACCTGTTTAAAAGAATTTAGATTTGAAAAAGTATTATCGCAAGATGTTGTAAAATGCTTCAAAACCATTGATGTAAAGAAGACCGCAGATTTGTGGGGGATTTTCGTTACAGTTATTGCGTCCATAATAGATTTAATTGCACCTCATCTTGCTATTATTTTTAATACTTGTATCGATTCTGGTGTGTTTCCTGATTTAATGAAGTATAATAAAGTAATACCTTTATTTAAATCTGGTAGTACATTGGACCCCGCTAATTTTAGACCTATTTCTGTACTACCAACTCTCAGTAAAATTTTTGAAAAAATAATTTTGGATCAATTATTTTTTTTAATACAAATAAATTACTTCATAAAAACCAATTTGGTTTTACAAGGGGTCGCTCGACGTCGGACGCCGGTGTTGAGCTTATGAAATATATTTTTAATGCCTGGGAGAATTCACAAGATGCCTTAGGTATTTTCTGTGATCTTTCCAAGGCTTTCGATTGTGTTCATCATGAGACATTAATCAGGAAACTACAACATTACGGTGTAAAAAATTTAGCGCTTAGATTTATTACTTCATATTTAAGTAACAGAATTCAAAAAAGAGTGATTAATGGTAAAGGTTCCTTCGGATCTGTAGTATCAATGGGCGTTCCTCAGGGCTCGATTCTTGGCCCATTCCTGTTTTTAATCTATATTAATGACTTACCTTATCTTGTAGGGGACAATCACGATATAGTATTATTTGCTGACGATACCTCTTTGATTTTCAAACTCAAACGACGGTTATTTAGTTATGACGATGTAAATAATGCTCTATCAAAATTGGTACATTGGTTTAACGCCAACAATATGCTTTTAAACGGCAATAAGACAAAGTCTATTAAATTTACAATACCTAATATAAAACATTCGAATACCAATGTGCTGTTAAATGGGGAGGAGTTGAGTCTTGTGGATACCACTGTTTTTCTCGGTATTACTATTGACGCGAAACTTCAATGGGGCCCCCATATATCTAAATTAGCAAGCAGACTTAGTTCTGCAGCATATGCTGTAAGAAAGATTAGAAGTCTCACAAATGTTGAGACAGCTAGATTAGTGTATTTTAGTTACTTTCATAGCGTAATGTCTTAAGGTATTTTGCTATGGGGTAATGCGACTGATATTGAAGCTATATTTGTTTTGCAAAAGAGAGCCGCACGGGCGATTTATAACCTAAATTGTAAAGAGTCCCTCAGAGAAAAATTTAAAGAAATAAATATATTAACTTTTGCATCGCAATATATTTATGAGAACGTAATGTATGTGCATAAAAACATAAATAGCTTTAATAAGAATAAGGATGTGCATACTTTAAATACTAGGAACAAACATAAGCTTGTAATGCCAGTTACTAGACTCCACAGAATCAGTAATTCATTTATGGGGCAATGTATACGCTTTTACAACAAAATCCCAGAACATATTCAAAGTTTGTCAATAAACAAGTTTAAAAGTTTTATTAAAGAAAAACTGTACAAGAAGGGTTATTAAAATATCAAGGAATACATGAATGAAAATAACCCCTGGGAATAGGGTGATCGCCACCATGCTGGTTCTATGAAAATATCATTTAAAAATTGTATAAACAAAATTATTGTTAAGTGAAATTATGTTTAAAAAAAAAGTCCCGCTGGATTTCTTGCTGGTTCTTCCCAGGACTGAGGTATTTTCCGAACCAGTGATAAATAAAAAATGACTTTCAATAAGTATTATGTAATAATCAATATTGAATAAAAAATTATTCTATTCTATTCTAATCTATTCTATTCGCACACATCCGCGACCCAACCAGCGCCGGCCACCCCATCTCCTTTTCAGGCAAGGCGCACCAGAACACACGACACGTCTTCCTCTACGGCCTCCAACTACACTTGCGCTACAGACACCCCCATGTCCGATGCTCGAATATTGAATGTATTATAATTGTATAATATAGGTTTACCGAGACAAAGGTGTTCTCTCCAGCTGATACTTCGTATCACTCCTACCCGGACTACAAATTAGAACACTACTTTGGGTACTCGGGCTAGGGTTTGCGTACACGTCAGATCAGACATCTGTTTTCGACGACTCGGCAGTCTTGAAGGTAAGGACCACAATCCCCGCGTCTACCGGTGCTTCTATAGGTCCCATAGCTATAATGCCGAAACAGACCAACTCATTGACTACGTCCAAATGGCTTGACGTGATACAACAGGTCCCATCCGCTGAGACCGTTGTCCTTGGTGACTTTAGCTACCACCACGCTGAATGGCTTGTTTCCTGTTCAACCGATCATGCAATTAGGTCTATTTATGATTTGGCTTTGTCACATGGTCTGTCGCAACTAGCTACTTCGCCAACGAGGATCCCAGATGTGGAAGATTATGCACATTCCCTGTTGGACCTTCCGCTTACCTCTCATCTGGATGAATATCAGGTGTTCGTCGATGGCCCTCTTGACTCCTCGGACCACTGTCTACTCCAGAGTATAATGTTATCACGGTTGCGTTCTGCAAGTTGCCGCTGTGTTTGGCACTATAGGTCGGCCGATTTGTACAATATGCGATCTTTAATTCTCTTTAGATCTCTGTGATGATACCAACGTTGTTGATGATAACGCCTGATTTTACTAAAGAACTTTTCCATTCAATATAGTTTATAAATAATACTAATCTAACGTTATTTTCAGGTTTCCGTACTCAAAGACAATACACAACTGTGCATTTGTCCGTTTTTCACGTGTTTACGGATCTCTTACTTTTTTTATAGTATAGGGTGACAAACGAGCACACAGTCCACCTGATGGTAAGTGGTTGCCGTGGCCCATAGACATCTACATATATCCTCGTTTGCGAATCAAAATACAGATGCGTTACGTGATACAACTATACTACTAATATAGCTGCAGCATGGCTCTACCACGTATAGCTTATATATGTGTATATTTGGTGTAAAATGGCACATGGCTCATTTTTGACAATGGGTCTGAAGACAATTATGTTTAAGTAAAATTAGCTGCTGCTGCATCAGCCTCTTATAACTAGGATTGGTTTGTTAAAAATCAAATTACCTGAACATCGGTCTGCTACTAGCACACTACTAGCAGACCACTTCCAACGCGCACAAATGAAGTAGGAACATGCAGGTGTTTTTTAATTTTTTATACAAGAGTAAGGGAGACAAAAAAGAAAACGACCTGATATTAAGTGGATGTTGTGGCCCATATATACCCATCCTTGACTAAAACAATGTAAAAGCATTGTTACTCCTGGGACTGAGATTTACCCGTCACTTAGTAGAAAGGTTCTTCAGACGTAACAGCAACATTATGCTGCTATTCCAAGCTGCTAATATGTGCGACTGTGGTCCTTGCTAGGGCAAGCCGACGCATTCGTGCTACTTATATGTACACTTGATATTATACTCATATATCTTCTTAGCTTCTTATTAAATTTCTCAAAAACTATAATGTATAAACTAAAATATAATTATGTTAAGCTTTGAACAAAACACTTTCGTTCATAAGTAAGTACTTTTCAGTTAAAAAGATTTAAAGTTAAAAGGTTGTCTATTTTGGTTTCCAGCTCGGTCGTTCAGGCACTATGTGACAGTAATAGATTTTGTAAAACCGTTTCTTCAAATTGAAGTATAATTTGGGTTTCTGATTAAGAGTATACCGAGTATACCCGGGCTTCAAGAAAATTTATTAAACCTTGAAGAATTAAAAAAATTAAGGACAACCTTCAAAAAGAGGGGCAACTGCCTATAGGTTCTAAGAAAATTTGACGTAATCATCATTTACTTCTCTAAAATTGGACAGATTTTCTTAGAAACCATATAAGAAGGATTGTATGTTGTTTTTATTTTATTTCTATTTCGTTAAATTCGTTTTCTTTACGTCTAATAACGACAACAGAACCGGACAGTTTTATTAATTTTGAGATATTGTTTTAAAAATTGTTAAGTTATAGAAAATAAATCAAACATTTCTACATTGTATAGTATAATTATTCGCTCCAGTGTCTTTATCTAGGGAGTTAACAGAGGAAATGTTTGTATATAAGTAACACCGCTCTAATATCCTCGCAACGATGTAATTCAAAATTAAGTTTTATTTCTTAAATTTTAATAGCATAAATACTTATTTAATTTACAATTTGAGGTGGTATGAATTAGTGAGAAGTAAATAAGACGCGGTTTTGACTTTATTTGCAATTTCAGTTATACGACGTCGAACCCTCTCAGAACTAACACAAACTTTAATTAAAATTTAACGAAATATGTAGAACAAGTGTAATTGTGGAATAATTTCAAGAGGATGATTTTTGGAAAAAAATTAAACGATTTTATATAAAGGCTGTAATGTTGATATTGATTGCAAACCTGTACGTACAAACTTTCATAAACATTTACAAATGTTATTCTAGCTTGCAATCTCGTGAAAGGTAATCGATTCAAATGATTTCATTAGTGCAATTGGCGTATGAATTTTACCTCAATTATTTTGATAATATTACGTACCTACTATAATATGCTTTAAAAATAAAATTATAAGTCACGAGCTGCAAACTTATTTACACGAGAATATTTAACTTATTTGCTTAAGATACGAGAAGAACACAACGAAATTATTTCATCAGAGTTACGTTTTGCTGAAATTGGCAGGAAAACACTTTGCTTATAAAACAAACAAACAAAGTGACAAAAAAGTGACAAACAAACTTACAGTCAATCTGATAGTAAGTGACTACTAGGTCTATCGACACATGCAGCTAACTTCAAACAAAGAAGGCTTCAGATTCATTATCAATTCTTAGGACTCAGATGAAATGCTTCATAGTCTGTGATTATACTGACTTTATACCCCTTAAGTCAACGCAGCAGTGCAAGCGGCTATTTGGCAGAAGAAAGAGGTAGAAGTATTGTACCTATATAGACAGACACCTAGCTAGAAAAGGAGGTCAATGCTATAGCTTGATATAGAATAGCCACAGATAAGCGACGTCTTTGTCACGGTCCATACACTTTCCACATATTAAGAAATATTAAGGTCAATTACATGTTATACTTACGTCCACAATACCTTCGCTCAAATATATTACGAGAGAAATCTTATACCTTCTTTTGAAAAATCTGAGAAACTCCGCTCACTTGGAGAAATTGGCTCCTTAGAACCCAATGTAAGTACGTATATTAAACGTCTGACATTGAGAAAATGAAAAAAAAATGTTCATCCTTCAGAATTTGTCTGGCTTTTTCATTTCGAGCTTCCTTTCAAACGGTTCAAAGCGAAACCCTGTCCGATCTGTCTATCTATAAAGTATCCGTTTGGTCTCTAACCTCTTTCGAGTTTTATGAAGCTTATTGTTTAGGAAAGTTAAATAAATTTCATTATTATTTGTTAAAAGATAAAACAAAACTTTGATTTAGTTGCGATAAAACAAAACTTTGATTTAGTTGCGATAAAACAAAACTTTGACGTTCTACGACTTAAACGTTGAAATGGTTGATGATAAAGACATCTAAAGGAAATTTTAAATACTCGATTTGGTAACTTTTTTTTACAGGAGAGGGGGCAAACGAGCATGCGGCTCACTTGATGGTAAGTGACTACCGCCGCCCATAAATTACATAAATAACAATTGCAACACCAAGGAGGGAATTGCAGATGCGTTGCCGGCCTTATAAAAAGGAGTACGTTCTTTTCTTGAAGGTCCCTAAGTCGTATCGGTCTGGAAAAATCGCTGATGGTAATCGATTCCACAAGAAAGTCATGCGACGAAGAAAACATCTTCTAAATCGCACAGTGGTGGACCGCCAATTATCGAGATGATGTCGATGGTATCGGGAGTTCTGCCGCGATGTGCGTTCGTGAATTTTGGCGGCTGGGATTAAACCGAACAATTCCTCAGAGCTTTCCCGTGGTAGATGCGAAGAAAATGCAAAGGGATGCAACATCTCTACGCAGTGCCGATGAATTGAGCCGATCGGAAAAAACTCGGTCGTCGACGATTCAAGCCGATCTGCGCTGGATGCGGTCAAGTTGAAAGAGCTGGCACTGGGGAGCCCCTGCCCAGAGATGGTAACAGTATTCCAAGTGAGGCCGAATCTGCGCCTTGTAAAGTTGCAGGCGGTGTGCCGGCATGAAATACTGTCCCGCTCTGCTAAGCACGCCAAGCTTTTTAGAAGCCAATTTGGCCTTCTGTTCCAAGTGACCACGAAACTGCATACTATGCGATATATCGACTCCGAGGATTCTGAAACTGGCTGAGGCATGAAGGGGAGTGCTTTGAAACTGAGGAGATACGACAAAGGGGTTCTTTCTAGCGGTAAACGCGCAAACTTGTGTCTTCTGAGGATTAAACTGGACTAGATTTAGTCGCCCCCAATCCGAGACTTTGTTCAGCAAGGTCTAGACTTCAGACACAAGTTTTTTCCGGTACTCGGCGACGTTTTCTTGAGAAATCTTTGCACGGCCGTTGTATAGAGCATAACCAGTGCTGTTAATCGCATAGCAATGAATGTTACCAGTTAGCAACATATCATTTGAAATGCAGAAAAAAAAGCGTTGGTGATATCACAAAGTCTTGTGGAACACCAGCGTGAATAGGCTTGTAGTCTAAGCATGCACCGTCTACAACGATCTTGATGCTCCGATCTACAAGAAAGCTGGTGACCCAATCGCACAATTTCTCGGAAAGCCCATAGGAAGGGAGCTTCGTAAGAAGAGTTTTGTGTCAAACCCGATCGAAAGCCTTCGCAATGTCCAAAATAACGGCTTATGCCTCCCCCTTGGACTCTACTGCCTCCGCCCATCTATGAGTTAAGTAGACTAGAAGATCACCAGCTAATCGACCTTGACGAAAACCGTACTGGCGGTCACTAATCAGCTGGTGATCCTCAAGGTAGCGCATGAACTGGCAGGTAATAATGGATTCCATTATTTTGGAGAAGAAAGACGTGATCGCGATAGGCCTATAGTTGGACGGGTCTGAGCGGTCGCCTTTTTTAGGGATCGGGTGGACAAAAGCTGTCTTCCATGAATTCGGGACTACGCCTTGGGAGTAGGAGTACCGGAAAAGACGCGTTAGGACCGGTGCCAACTCCGGAGCACACGTCCTGAGCACAATTGGCGGAATTCCGTCAGGCCCACTCGACTTCTGGATGTCCAGGGAGAGGAGTGCTTTGCGAACCGAGCGCTAGGAGAACAGCAGATCCGGCATGGAGCACTCATACCGCGGGATGGTCGGCGGTATTTCCCCCCGTCATCAAGAGTCGAGTTGGTTGTAAAAAGGGAGCCTAAAAGGTCAGCTTTGTCTTTTGCGTCATGGGCCAGTGAGTTGTCCTCCCTGTGCAGAGATGGTAGTGATGGCGTACAAAAATTCCCGTGAACATCCTTGGCGAGAAACGAGAATTTACGGGTTCCCGAGGGAAGGTGAACTAGTTTCTCGCCAATTCTGCCTATGTGCTATGACTTTATGGCAATAACTCTTTTGAACTTGAAGGCGAAGTTATACTTCCTTTTAAGTGTGCTGTAGTTGACATCCCGAGTCGCCGAAGCCGCAGCCCAGGGTTGATACCACTCCTGCTTACTGCGTAATGCAGTCTTACAAGAGCGACCATACTAATGCTGAGATCTGCCTCCGATGGGTACCACAGATGATGGAATAAATAGTTCCATTCCCTGTAGCACCACATCAGTTACAGAGTCAGCAACAGCGCTGGGATCATCCGGCGAGAAGCAAACCCGCCCCCATGGGTAGGATGCAAAAAAGACCGCATTCCGTCCCAATCCGCCGACCTGTAATGACAAACACGACGGCAACCTGCAGAACGCCACCGCGAGGGGAGCGTGAGTAGCACCACACTCCGTATCAGACAATGGTCCGAAGAGCCGAGAGGGGCATCGACGGAAACCTGATATCCGTCCGGATAAGAGGTCAGCAGAAGGTCCAACAGGGAAGGTGTATGATCCTCCACATCTGGAATCCGCGTAGGCGAAGTAACCAGATGTGTCAGACCATATGCCAAAGCAAAGTCATAAACAGATCTCCCCGCATGATCGGTTAAACCTAAGTCATTCGGCGTGGTGGGCGTTAAAATTACCAAGGGTCACGATCTCTGCGGATGGGACCTGTTGTAGCAAGGAATCTGTAGCCAGTTGGACGTGGTCGATGAGTCGTTTTGTTTCGGCATTACCGCTATGGGACCTATAGAGGCACCCGTAGACGCGCGGATGGTCGTCGCTGTCTACGCGTAGCCAAATGATGGACAGGTCCGAACATTCAAGACTGCCAAAGCGTCGAGAACAGATGTCCTCTCTGACATACACGCAAACTCCAGCCCGAGGCACAAAGGAGTGCTCTAATTTGTACCCCGAGTAGAAGAGATACGAAATATCCGCCGGAGAGAAAACCTGCGTCTCGGTCAGAAAAAACAAGGCCGGCTTCGAAGGCGGTCTCGAGATAGTAGTGGTCAGCGTTTAGGTTCGAGTGAAGTCCCCTGATCTTGCAGAAATTTACGGATAGCGTTGCAGGGGTCGCTTTGGTAATGTTGCTCAGTTTGCCCCGAGCAGTTATATTTTTGAGCGGAATTTTGCCCCCCCCCCCCCCCCTGAATACGCGGGGCAGCCTGAGCACCCACGCTCAGGAGTGGAATAACATGGTCGTGGATGCTCAGCGAGGGATTCTCCAGGGGTGCTGGTACCCTCCTGGGGTAGTCTTTCGTGTAATTCCGCTACCATGTAGATGGGGGGGGGGGGGGAATAGGGCCTCCGGCCACCTGCACTCACCAGACGAAACGCAGAGGCAAATCAGAAAGAGCACACTTTACGTGTATGTTAGAGCGAGAAAGATAGGCTAGACCATTTACGTATACGCTATCAACCTGTTTTTTACATGGGGAAATGCCTACGCATTCCCGCCTCGCGGGGGCAAGGACGGGTTATGTCGAACTTGCACTGACTAAAACCCAATGGTGTTCCACCTTCATTGCATATTGGCAGGGCCAAGGGAACGCTTTCGCACACATCCGCGGCCCTACCAGCACCGGCCGCCCCATCTCCTTTTCAGGTAAGGCACACCAGAACACACGACGCGCCTTAGTCCACGGCCTTCTACACTACACCAGCGCAATGGACGCCCCAATGTCCGATGCTCGAACGTCATGGGGCCAGGAAAATAGAGCACTCAGAACTACTAGACTTCCTGACCCCAGCGGCGGATCTGAACTACATATTGAAACTTATTTTATTATAAGAATATAATATTTTATTTTTTATAACTGCCTATTTATTACTTATATTTCAGCTCAGTTTACTTAAAATACTATAATCATTAAATAACCCTGCGAATTCATTAATTTATGATCGTTGAGTACAAAAATGTAAAATAAAATTTAAAAAAATTACAATATTTTACACTCTTTTTTCTAAATGACCATAAGTTTTGCCATGATCCATTTAAAGTAAACCATTAAACAGTGAACAACCTATTACTCTGGCGTTATGCGTATGCGTATAGTATAGCGTGTATGATGAAAACATTTTTGAGTTATAGTGTCCTGAGTGAAGCATAATAATGTTACCAAATCCCATCCAGAAATAGCGTTAATTTACATCACTTTTATAAAGATACTTTTATAGAAGTTTGAGTTTACGTTACCCGTTACCATAAATATAGGAAAAAAAAAACAAAACCAAATCAAAATATAAACGTTATCAGTTCATCGCAATTATCAAAAAATTGCGACCGAGTGTTATGTTGCGTTACTACGAAGAACCACAGAGCACGGAATCACCGCGCCGGAAAAAATAAAAAACTTTTGTAAATCCTAGTTTACATGCCTTAAACACTCATTTTATACGTAGTTTTTATAGGAGATATTAAATAAACACAAGTTTTCACTAATAACCTTATTACTCATAATAAAAAGTTTGGAAAATCCAAAAGTGCACGACTCATAATGCTCATATGCTTTTAAAATATTTAAAGAAAATTGTAAATTAAAATTCTATTCGTTAAAGAGTTCCAGTAGCAGTCACCGAAGTATACCTTAAAGTCACTGCATCAACTCCGTCGGTAAGGTTTTATCATAACTAACAAACCGATTCCATGCACGACCCACCTAGTTTAACTGGTCTAGAAGATCCAGCAGTATTGAACGAATTACACCTTCGGTCACTTCTCAAGTTGGTGTCAATGTCAATTAAAAGTGTCAAGGAAACTATCAAAACGAGCCCAAACTCAGCTCACCTATTTCTAGTGGTCGAAGATTTCCAGTAGCATTTACCGAAATACATCTTCGATCACTTCTTAAGGCCGGAGGAAAGGTGTCAAGATAACTATCAAAACGAGTCTAAACTCAGCACAGTCTACTTACTAAACTACTACTTGCAGTAGTCATTCCATAATGTCCAAGACGTATTTTTCATCATCATCATCATCATCAATACAGCCTAACACAAGTCCTCTACTGAACATAGGCCTCCACCAAGGAGCGCCACAAAGCATGGTCCTGAGCCAGCGGCATCCATCGACTTCCTTCATGTCTTACCAGGTTGTCACTCAATCTATTGGGGTAAGCCCTACACTTCGTCCAGTACAAGGCCGCCACTCGAGCACCTTTTTTCCCCATCGGTTGTCGGTTCTTCGAGCTATATGGCCGGCCCATTCTACTAATGCGGCAGTCACTCTGGTTCTACTGCGGATATCCTCATTTCCGACCTGAGTAACCTTGAGCTTTCTCATACAGCCAGTAGTGAAGAACCACTTCTCAGTTCTATAGGTCATCACTGGCAACACGCACTGGTTATACAGTCTCTTTTTCAAGTTTTGTGGTATACCTGACGAGAAGATATGCTGTAATTTCCCGAACGCTGCCAAGCCGAGTTTAATCCGTCGATTAACCTCTCGGTCGAAGTTGGACTTACCTAGTCGGACTATTTGTCCTAGGTAAACATACTCGTCAACAACTTCGAGCTAAATGCTCTTAACAACTACCGACTGGTATTTGAAAGGGACGAAGAGAGAACGAAGTGTGAAATATGGGTAAATCAGGAATGTCTAGAACAAGTAAATGAAATTGTATACTTGGGGAGTGCTTTTAGCCGGGATGGAAGATGTGATTTAGATGTGGACAGGCGTGTCGCTGCCGGGAACAAAGTCAATGGTGCCCTGACTGCGTTAGTCAAAAGGCAAGGCGTAGTGAAGAGTGCACGCCTTGCAATACATAACGCAGTGTTGGTACCGACTTTGTTATATGGCAGCGAAACCTGGGTATGCCAGAAGAAGCATAAAAGCAAGTTGAATGCAGTGGAGATGCGATCTCTTCGTAAAATGTGCGGCGTCACCATGGCTGACCGAAAGCGAAACGAAGAGATTCGCAATATGGCAGGTTTGAAAGATGACCTTATCACAAAAATTGATAAGGGCGTGCTTCGACGGTTTGGGCACGTTGAGAGAATGAGTGAAGACCGAATGGTGAAGAAAATATATAGCGCGAAAGTTAATATTAAAAGGTGTCGAGGTAGACCGAGACTAACTTTTGAAGACCATGTGAGCAAATTGCTCGAAGAGGGGAGGGTCAAGAGTACTCGGATACCTAGACGTGCATGTATGAAGAAGATAATGAATCTGAAAGAAGCGAAAGAGGTATGTAAGGATCGTGACACTTGGTGATCTGTTCTCTCTGGCTACCCCGTCAGGGATTGTGCGTGACGATAAGTAAGTAACAACTACCGACATAGGTGTGACATGGATATTAAACATGATCTTTGTTTTGTCCACGTTCACCCTAAGACCTATTCGTTGGAAAACACTTTTGAGGTCATTGAGCATAGTGCTTGGGTCCCCCAGAGATTCTGCCGTAAGGATTATATCGTCGGAAAATCGAAGGTGAGTGATGTACTTACCGTTAATGTAGATACCGTATCCTTTTCAGTCTAGAAGCTTGAAAATGTCTTTCAATGCAGCGGTGAAGGCTTTCGGGGATATAACTTCTCCCTGTCTTACACATTTCTGCAGTGGGATAGGTTGCGTACTCTGGTTCTATATTCGGATAGCCATTGTAGCCTTACTGTGTAATCACTTTAGCACTTCGATATACCGATAGTCAACTTTGCACCGCTGATTTGACTGCAGCACCACCCAAATTTTAACGGAATTAAGGGCTGCCTCATTGACCACATATTCCAGACATAGTGGCAAATTGTACTCCTAGAACTTTTGTACAATTTACCGTAAAGTATGTATGTGATATATGGTGTTAAATCCTATTCGAAAACTGGATTTTTGGGAAGACTGGAAGTCATCGAGTCTGCGTGCGAGACTATTCATAATGACTCTCTAAAACAGCTCGTAGACGCGGCTCAGAAGGGAAATCAGTGTGTAGTTCTTTAAGAGAGCGTGGTCGCCTTTCTTCAATAACAAGACCACCGCAATTCTGCTCCACGCAAGTGCATCTGAAGGACTTCAAATACCGGTTTTCCGCCCGCTTGCAGAAGCTCCATTGTAATTCAATCCTTACCTGGGACGATGCCGTTTTTAGGGCGAGGTGGTGACGTCCGAAATATCATCGGTGTAATGTCGGATGGCACTGGCCCTTGGATCGTTATTTACATTTACGTGTGGCTCCAACGATGATGCAGCTGCCCATAAAACCTCTTAATCTCACTTAAAATCTCAGGTGACCCGGAAACGACGCAGCCACACTCGGTCTTCAGCTTTGACAGTTGGTTCTTTGTGGCAGACATATCTCTAGAAAAAACTTTGGAGCCCTAGTTGCGTTCAATCACTTCTTCAATACGAGCAGCATTACATTGCGTAAGTCCCGCGGTATACATTTGGAAATCTGTCTGTTCAGTTGCCTGTATGCTGTCAGATCTTCTGAAGACTGCAGCTTCATTTCCCTTCTTACAGCTATGAGATTAAGAGTGTGATCAAAGAGTTTTTGTGTTTTTCTGCGGCGGGTCTTGCAAAACTTAGTTCCGACCGCATGGATAGTTTCCACGAGCTTGTCATTCAAATTATCTACTGTATTGCAATTTTTTAGGCACTGAAGACGGTTTTGTAGCTCGAGCTGAAAGGTTTCGGGACTTTGAATTAGAGCACGAGGGGGATGAAGCATTGACTTCATTAGACGACACCTCTCCAACTTAACTTTAGGTTCAGTGTACCTCTCACCATTCGGTGATCGCTGCAGGTTTTCACCCTCGCGATCACTGATACATTACTAAACTGTTGTCATCTGCTCGTCATAATGAAGTCAATCTTATTTTTTGTCGAACCTTTGAGGCTCGACCAGGCCTCTTACTGCGGGCCCGCTTCTGACGAAGACGTATTTTAGTACATATATTTATATATAAATTCCACTTACTTTTAACCAAACAAAATAATAAGGGCTAATAATCTTCCACTCACCAGATGTCGCTAGTTGTGACTGAGGTAAAGTTTTTTGTTACACAGTGTCAGGTAATGGAGGAATTAGTTTTAAATAATAGTTTATCATTATCTAGAATATTATATTAATACACAACACAATGCGTCAGTGGTTTGATTTTTAATTTTTTGCACTTTATAACTCTTTTTTTTTTAAATCGGCCTTTAGTTATATTTTATAGTTCGGTTTATTCATTTCTAATGTAATTAATATAAAATATAACTAATAATACAAAAAGATTACATTTTCCTAAGAAATTATCATCCCCGCTATGAAATCTGTCAAATATTTTACCTTACTGTAAAGTGGCGCCGCCCTGGTGGCAGAAAAAGTCGTGGATGCCCTCATTGAATAAAAATCTGTGATTATAAAATAATAATATTTTACCTTTTCAAGTATGTAACAAAGGAGATGAACTTGATTCCATACAAGCTTGGGCCTGGCGTTAACAAACTTAAAATATGTGTTACTTTGAAGATTTAAATATTTGCTACTTATATCAAAAATATATATTGGTAAATCCAATTGGGCCTTCAAAAATACCTTAAGCGCATTAAAAAAATTACGTATAACATGATTATACGGAATTATTAAAGTAGTTTAAATACATTTCGACAGCACTATCGGCTTCAACACCCTCGAAAACCATGAAAATGACACCCATGATTAAAAAATTGATACCTATTGCAGCCGCCATCTTGGATTTACATTTCGACAGCACTATCGGCTTCAGCACTCTTGAAAACCATGAAAATGACACCCGAGATGAAAAAATTGGTACCAACTTCAGCCGCCATCTTGGATTTACATTTCGACAGCACTATCGGATTCAACACCCTCGAAAACCATGAAAATGACACCTATGATGAAAAACTTGATACCTATTGCAGCCGCCACCTTGGATTTACATTTCGACAGCACTATCGGCATCAGCACCCCCGAAAACCATGAAAATGACACCAATGATGAAAAAATTTATATCTATTGCAGCCGCCATCTTGGATTTACATTTCGATAGCACTATCGGCTTCAACACCCTCGAAAACCATGAAAATGACACCCATGATGAAAAAATTGGTACCTACTTCAGCCGCCTTCTTGGATTTACATTTCGACAGCACTATCGGTTTCAACACCCTCGAAAACCATGAAAATGACACCCAAGATGAAAAAATTGATATATTTTGCAGCCGCCATCTTGGATTTACATTTTGATAGCACTATCGGCTTCAACACCCTCGAAAACCATGAAAATGATACCCATGATGAATAAATTGGTACCTAATTCAGCCGCCATCTTGGATTTACATTTCGACAGCACTATCAGCTTCAACACCCTCGAAAACCATGAAAATGACACCTATGATGAAAAATTTTATACCTATTGCAGCCTCCACCTTGGATTTACATTTCGACAGCACTATCGGCTTCAGCACCCTCGAAAACCATGAAAATGACACCCATGATGAAAAAATTGATACCTATTGCAGCCTCCACCTTGGATTTACATTTCGACAACCCTATCGGTTTCGACACCCTCGAAAAGCATGAAAATGTCACCCATGACAAAAAAATTATACTACTTACTTTTAGTACGTAATACTATTATTTATTCTGTGATTTTAAATATTGTAATAAAAAAATCTCTCATTATTATTATAATCAAGTATTTAAGAAATTGTGTATTTGTACAGCGATCTTTTTGAGCCGCTGAAAACAACCGGAACAATGTCCACTCACGACGGCGACTACCCTATATAGTATATTATCTATGACGGCGACTGAAGCCGAACTAAACTTAATACAAAGGTACTCTGTGAACTAAACTACTCTGTGGCTGTAGATCCCCATTTATAGAAACAATTTATATACGAGGCCACCAAATCAACGAAACTTTCGCCATTTTGGAGCCGAAAAAAATTAATTATAGCTAAACAAAACAAAATTACACTGCCATTTACATTCAGTGGCTTCCCACATGATAGATTAAGAGATTAAAAAATAGATTGAGTTAAACAATTGATATTTTCAAAAGTTATAGTGTTTACAAACCACAGGGACATGATAAATCCACACCATAAGCCACTAAAACCCTTTTTTTATTTAAAAATAGCAATTAATCGATTTAAAAAAATTATTAATAAGTTCAACAATCATTTATCTTTCTAACAATGTGCTTTTTATATCATTTATATGTATAATATGATTGCTAGATACGATTTTATTCGATAAAATGTTGGAATTTTAATTTTTAGACGATAGTAGAACATTACCTTGCGCTTTCGCTTAAGGTATGCAATAATATTTTTGCAGGGCCTGGGGTTTTTGTTATTTTGTTTTATGATTTGTAGGTTAGGTAGAAAAATCAGTCGTTCTTGTGATAGCTTGTTTGAATAAATTGAAAAAAAAATAACGCAGTGTAGCAAAACAGCTACAATGCCAAATGCGCATGCTGCATGAAAAGTTGAATCTCGAACTTGGTAAATATATTCCGATAAATATATCCCTCCCGTGCAACCATCATTAGTTAGTTTGATATCATTGAGAGACAGTTGTAAGTAAGACGATATAAATTCTATAATTTATACATTTCTACTAGATCCTAAAATAGCACAACCAGAAATTAATCATTTCTTAAAAACTGGATAAAGAGTTTTATTTTTGAAAGTAAAACGTATAACCTATCTAATTTCTTTTCTACGGCCATCAAACAAACGTCTGAGTATATCGCGTTCGTTGGGAGATTGTTTCGTCGAGTGACCCTTAAGACAATCTCCTTTGACTCCTCAAAGCAAGTGAATTCTTAGAACTCAGCTCAATATTGATTATTAATGTTTTCTTATATATTTGTAATAATGTAAAAAACTGTATATATTACTTCTTTTCTTGCCTTGAAGACACCAACATTATAATCGGATAAAAAGAAAGATGCTGGCCAATAAATCCACATATTCCTATGTTGTACGCATTATAAACGACGAAGCAAACCATTTAGTTCGAACGCTTGGTATGTCGACAACAAAGTGGTGGAAACCAGCCGGGCGTGTTGTGGTCTGATGATGGAATTAAGATGGAAGAATTAAGTCTGCAATACCCACGCACACTCCCCGAAATGTATCCCGTCAAACACCGAAAGACAGGCTACTTTACGCCTGGACTCGAGAATAGTAAGATTTGTTCTAAGCACATAAGTGTTACCTATTAGCGCCTTATCACACCATTCTATTGAGGCCTTGCAGTTACTTTGGCCCTGGGCTGAATAAACCACCCAAATTTCAGGTTCGTAAAAACCTCTACCCACAGCCAATGAAGGCGTTTAGTGAATTCCAATGACAAATTTTGGAGAAATGAATCCCAATGAGATAGTTCCTTTTCGTAGTGAAGGGAAATGCTCATGTTTTGGAGGTGTTAAATATCATGAGGTTGGATTCACCCCAATCGGATACTGACCACATTGAGAGATTCACACGCTCAACTTTCTCTTTTGGGCTAAACTTTTCCCCATATGGTACGCTCAACTCATATCTCTGTCCAACTGGGTTATCAGCTGCATACCCATAGGTACCAAGTTTAAGCAGGTTATTATTGTGCAGCAGAAAGAGAGCTGCGGCGAGAATAAATCCCTGAGAAACTCCAGCATTTGTTGTCATAGGCTCGGCAAAACAGCCTTCGAAATCTACTCGGAGAGACCATTTACACAAAAATTTCTTCACCCAGCTGATCAGATCAGGAGATAAGCCGTACACCTAAAAGACAAGCGTACCAGACTCTGTCATAAGCTTTCGAGATATCAAACGAAACAGAAATCGCTTCCCCATTCCTTTCTGGAGCTTCACCCCATATGTATGTGGCAAACGTTAGAAGGCCGACCTATAATGACGGGACTAACATTTTAATTTTATTGCATTGTTATAATACAATATAATATGTGGTGGCGGCGAATCAGAATCATAAATGAAGCTGATGTGATGAGCTGGTTTCTGTAAATGGAAGAAATGGAAAAAAGTTGAAGAAGCCATCATCTTCAACTTTTTTACCTCTAAGGCAGCGCCTCTTTGGAAAAGGTAAAGTGAAATTGTATGTTATTTTTACTAATATAAGTCAGTGCTTAGCTACTATTGCACCTTATGGTAAGTGGGAATGCAACCGAGGATGGTAAAATGCACAGTAGTTTATAAATTAATATTTCCGTCTGTAATATTATTAATGTTTTTCAGTAATTAGATTAAAAAGGTAATAAAAGACCCATTCCTAAAAATAGAAAAATTTGATTTTTTTTTATTAAATCATGGTTTAACAGCCTGTGGCTCTAATTAAAAATTATGAAAATGAAAAATGATATTTTTGTACATTATGTTATTTTTTTTTATTTAAACTGAATTTTTGGTTTAATCGCTTTCGTAGTGGAAACTTCGACTTAAACCTTGAAACTTGACCAGATTTTAGGTGAATAACGATTAATTAAAATTAGTGGCGGAAGCCGATTCTTATCCTTATCCAAATAACCGAGGAACTAGCGTAATGGATTGCTGTTAGTTTATCCGCAATACTGACTCACTTAAACAAATTGGTAAAATAAAAACTCAAAAAATGCCTCATGAATCAATTAATTTGTATAGAAGAGCTTTAATGACTACAAAAATGAAGAAATTTTACTATATTTGCTATTTCCTTATACAATAAGCGTTACAAACGGATACACAGTCTACCTGATGGAAAGTGGATGCTGTGTCATTCGAGTGTAAATGGTCTGCAGTTCTTTACACTCACCATACGAGACACAGCAATGTTAAGCTGCTATTTTAAAGAGACAAATTCGTGCTACAACCAGAATATAGCTGTCGCGTAGTTTTAACCTGTTCCGAAAAATTGTAGAAGTACATAAATAAATAAAAAACTAAACAAGTATTTAATTATTTATACAAATACAAATTCTTTATTTGCAAGATAATAAATATATAATCTCACGTTAAATTGTATTTTAGTAAGATCATTGATTATTCATTTTGCTAACTGCGGATTACGTACGACAGAATCTTGTCATCTCTGCAAATGCTGTCTCTTTACACAATTAACGTGCTCTGTTATATAAACAACATGTCAAAGCAAACTCTGGTAACTATATAACTATACTGTTTGCTATATTGTATTGTCAGGAACTAAGGTGTTTCTTAGAAACTGTATTAGTTGGTCGTAAAATTTGTTCATGTTAAAATGCGGCACCATGAAAAGCTTAACGAAATATCCGATAAACCGAAAAGAGTAAGAGGGGAATATAGAACGCTTCACACTTTATACAATTTTTCTCCTTCTTTTACCGACAAGACTTAATAAAACGACTTCAAACTTGGACTGGCAAAAAAGCAGTTTACTCGCTGAAAATATGAAACCCTATAGGCATCTAAATCCCTCTCTAATTAAGAATCCAAATACAGATTTGTTGTCAGCCCTGAGGAGTAAGATGCAATAATTCGTTACAAGTAAAAAAAGGACGCCGACTTTCGTCACTCATCATACAAAACTCAGCAGCATTGTTCCAGCAAGTTTGGAGAAGTTTATTCCCTAGTCGAATCAACCAATTTGTGCTGGAACTATAAAATCCTGCATCTCTAGCAGATTAGTGTTTACTACGCTTTGATAAATTGTGTATTTTTTCATCGCTCGCCAGTTAAATTTAAAAATTTTACAATGATATTTCGTATGTATATTTATTATTATTATTCAGTCGTCGTTGTTTACACTTAGAGATAGCCCGTGTCGGTGTTAATAAAAAAGCAGTTCTGAGCATGAGAATTTACAAACAAATTCTGCTTAAACTCATTTTCTATCAGTTCTTTTTTTTTCAAATTAGAATATCTTATTTGATTACGTCGAGAGTAAATATTAATAATAATGCATTGTGCTCTATGCAATACGGATTTCAATAATGGCGTTAAGTGTGGATCGTGTAAAAAGAATCTTTGTTTTGGCTGCTCAAATATAACCGAAGCTGGGTATAGAAAGCTGGGTGCCGACCGAAGGGCTGCGTGGATGTGTTCCTATTGCCGGAACCTTCTATGCGCCCCTTCAACGCCAACGCCAACCATGTCGCCGCCGATCCCTGCCATTAATGGTGGTGCTTCAATTGATATGGTTCTGCAGGAAATACGTGACATAAAACTACAGCTTACTACAGCCTACCAGCAATCATTGATGACGTGAAAAGCATTAGGTGTGAAATAGGAGAGCTAAAATCATCCTGTGAATTTAATAGTGAAAAAATAATTAACTGTGAATCCAGAATAACTGATCTTGAATCCAAGACACCTAAATTGGAGCAAATAAAAATAACAGTTGACTGACACTCTGAAAAAGGAGTTAGCTGCTAAGGAACAATCGACTTAACAATGTCGAGATAAAGGGAGTTCCCCTAAAGAGAGATGAAAACCTTTTTTCAATAGTAGAAAACATATGCACGCAGGTTGGTTACACGATCCCCAAACATCAAATAAATTACATAGCGAGGGTGCCGACACATTTCGGTAAAGATAAATCTATTATGGTCAACTTTATCAACCGCTACATAAAGAAAGAATTTGTCGCTACAACGCGCGCCAAGAAATTCATGACAGCAAAGGACATTGGGTTTGTGGGTAACTAACAACGTCTGTATGTTAATGACCACTTAACACCGTATTCTAAGACTTTGTTAAATGAAACCAAAGCTATTTGTAAAGGTAAAGCTTATCAATACGTTTGGGTAAAGTATTGTAAAATTCATGTTAGAAAAAACGACACTACGAGGGTTATGATAATAACAATTGACAGTGATTTAAACAAGTTAGCGCAAACTGCCTCCTAACATTTAATTTGCTTAACTTAGGTCTCAGTTTAATAATATATTGTTTAATTGCTTCTGTTGTACATTACACTCGTAATGAAATGGGTACGACCCCTGCTTTGCAGATGTATCGCTGTTCTTATTCTGTGTTTTTTTCTAAAACTCTTTATTTGATATATTGCTCGACATATAATTGTTCCTACCCGCTTCTTCGATATATTTTAGGTAACCGTATGAATATTGTGCTCACTCTTTTCGCTCTTATACCCTATTTGGTATTGAATGATATTGATTACACTTATTTCATGCTGCAAAAATGTTTCAATTTATTAATATGTTATCGTGTTGGTTTGCTTTCGTATCATGTTATTAACCTTAATATTAATAATATATTTTTAATTAGTTATTTTAAGACTTTCTGCATTCCGCTAAGTTTAATAATCTTGATTTTTAGTTGCATTAGCATTTATGTTCACCTCCTTTTTCATTACACTTTAAACATTTATTTTAATACTAGAGTTGGCTTTCTCGCTATTCTTCTTTGTAATATGATGTTGAATGATATTGATTCTATTATTTTTTTAATAATGTATTTTTTATTACAGCACTGTTTTAATGTGATAATTAGGTACCATGTTTATTCGCTATTTGTGTTTGCAGTTAAAACCAAATTAATGAATTTAAGTTATTATTTTAATACTTTTTAAATATTGCCTAGTTTTATAATTTTGATTTTATATTGTTTTTATTTTATTTTTAATTTAATAATTTATAATGGCTACATTTTTTATTAATAATACGAATAGCTCTTTATTTAATATTTATTATCAGAATGCACGAGGTCTGTGTACTAAAACATCTGACTTCTACTGTAATACCTGCTTGTCTAAATACGATGTTATTGTTATAACTGAAAGGTGGCTTCTGTATGGTATTTCGAACTCTGAGTTATTTGATGGTCGTTATGTTGTGTGGCGCCGCGATCGTGATTATGCTGGGACTGGCCAATTGGACGGGGGCGGCGTACTCATTGCGACACGCAGAGAGTTGTCTGTTGAACCTCAACCGAACTGAAACGTCAGTGCTGAAGTATATATAAGTAGTATATAAGAAATATAGTACACACAACGAACGGCTACTGGTAGACGAAATTAATGCGCTTAACTTTTGCCAATACAATAGTATACGCAATAAATATGGTAAAACACTTAACCTTGTGTTATCTAACTGTGATGTAGCCGTATCTGATTGTAGTGACGACTCGTTGGTACCAGTAGATCCCTTTCACGGAGCGTTAGTAATTGAAGTACGTTTTTATGAGTTAAGCACACTTAAAATAATTCCGTTTATTAAGTTTGTTAATAATAAAGGTGATTATCAATCAATTAATGGAAAATATGCCTAAATCGATTGGCAAACCCAATTTTCTTCGAAATCTCTTAATGATTCCATTAAATATTTTTATGAATTATTTTAAGAAATTAAGAGATAAGCACATACATTCAAAAATAATTAAACCGGACTCCTACTATACGTGGTATTCCCCAGCATTAAAGAAAGCAATTAAAGAAAAACATAAGTACCTTCGTAAATTCAGGACCTACGGTAATATATCCGATAAAGAATCTTATAAAATACTGCGCACTCGTGTAAAATATTTGGAAGATACGTGTCATAAAAACTACATATTAACCGTTGAAAGGTAAATAAAAATAAAATCCTAAATATTTCTGGTAATATGTTAAACGTAAATCAAAAACTCACTATTCAAAGTAGTCTCAATTTAGGTAGTGTAATTTATAACACAGGTCAGTCTATTAGTGACGCATTTGCAACTTATTTCAAGTCTAATTTCTTATACCCGGACGCTCAGTCATCATCATCATCATCATCATTACAGCCCTTCACAAGTGCACTGCTGAACATAGGCCTCCCGCAATCAACTCAATCAACTCCAAATATTTCAATGTAACATCAAAGTCGACTGCAAATATTTCAAATATAGAAGTTAACGTTAAGCACGTGTATCGGTTGTTGAAAGCTCTTGATCCATCAAAAACCGCCGGACCTGATAACCTACCAGCCACTTTTCTTATTAATTGTGCAGAGACATTAACACTACCAATAAGTTTGCTATTTCGCAAATTGTTGCATGAATGCTCAGTTCCTGATATTTGGAAGCGTGCATATATCAACCCTGTGCACAAGAAGGGTCTAACGACCGATTTCGCTAAGTATAGGCCAATTTCTAAGTTGTGCATTATTTCCAAAGTCTTTGAAAGGTTGATTTATGAGCAGGTATATCCGTTACTAAAACAAAGGATAAGCCAGTCTCAACATGGTTTCTTCAAGGGTAGATCTACCGTTTCCAACTTGGTGCTTCTCAATTCATTCTTAACTAAAGCCATGGATGATGGTCATCAAGTTGATGTTATATATACAGATTATAGTAAGGCTTTCGACCGAATTGAATATAATTTTCTTTTAAAAAAAACTTCAGTATGTTGGTGTCTGTGGAGACCTACTGCGGTGGTTCTCCTCTTATATCGACAATCGCTCGCAGGTTGTAGTTGTTAACAATTACATATCAGGTTGGGTGTCAATACCGAGTGGTGTACCACAGGGGTCCTTGATGGGGCCGTTGCTATTTTTTATATTTATCAACGATATTGAAACCTGTTTTAAATCATCACACCTACTGTGTTTTGCTGATGATATGAAAATATTTTCCACAATCTCATCTCAGGATGATGCTGAATTACTGCAGCAAGATCTACTAAGATTAAAAGAATACTGTAATATCATTAAGCTTGATCAAAACCCATCAAAACGTATCCTTATTACATATTCACGCAAGGGAATCTTAATTAATTTCGGCTATCACCTTAAACGCCCGAAGTTAGAAAAATAATCTGTTGTACGTGATCAACGTACGTGATGAAATTATTATTCAACCCCCATGTTGACAATATCATAACTAGGGCATCTAAGGCGTTAGGTTTTGTCATGTGTACTGCAAAGGAGTTTTATAATATTAAAACAATTAAAATCTTGTACTGTACTTACGTCCGCAGTACGCTTGAATATGCTTCACAGATTTGGAACCCGATGTATCATACATACATTTCACGGATTAAAAATATCCAACATAAATTTATACAACATCTTTGCTATCGTACGAATAGAAACTACCGATCAGAAGACTACTTATCCTTATGCAAACACCATCATCTGCTACCTCTGATAAGGCGTCGGGAGATTGCTGACATTGTATTTTTATTGAAAATCTGTTCTGATTTGCTATCACAAATATCACTGAGAACGCCTATAGTGAAATTAGAACGAATGCATTACTCTACTTGCCAGCTTTGCTTTTTTTTTGTAGAATAGGGGGCAAACGAGCATGCGGCTCACCTGATGGTAAGTGACTACCGCCGCCCATGAACAACCGCAACACCAGGGGAATTGCAGATGCGTTGCCGACCTTTTAGAAAGGTGTAAGCTCTTTTCTTGAAGGTTCCTAAGTCGTATCGGTCCGGAAAATTCGCTGGTGGTAATTGATTCCACAAGGAAGTCGTGCGAGGGAGAAAACTTCTTCTAAATCGCACAGTCGTGGACCGCCAATCATCCAGATGGTATGGATGGTAACGCGAGTTTTGTCGCGATGTGCGATGGTGAAATTGAGCGGCTGGAATTAGTCCGAACAATTCCTCAGAGCACTCCCCGTGATAAATGCGATAAAATACGCAAAGAGATGCAACATCTCTACGCAGTGCCAGTGTATCGAGCCGATCAGAAATAACTCGGTCGTCGACGATTCGAACCGCTCTGCGCTGGATGCGGTCAAGTGGAAGGAGCTGGCACTGGGGTGCCCCGGCCCAGAGATGAGAACAGTATTCCATGTGGGGCCGAACTTGCGCTTTGTAAAGTTGCAAGCGATGTGCCGGCATGAAATACTGTCTCGCTCTGCTGAGCACGCCAAGCTTTTTAGAGGCCAATTTGGCCTTCCCTTCCAAGTGACCACGAAACTGCACACTATTCGATATGTCGACGCCAAGGATTCCGATACTGGCTGAGGCAGTAAGGGGAGTGCCTTGAAACTGAGGAGATACGACAAAGGGGTTCTTTTTAGCGGTAAACGCGCAAACTTGTGTCTTCTGGGGATTGAACTGGACTAGATTTAGTCGCCCCCAATCCGAGACTTTGTTAAGCAAAGACTCGACTTCAGACACAAGTTTGTCCCGGTACACGGCGACGTTTTCCCGAGAAATATTGGCACGGCCGGTATATAAGGCATCACCAGTGCTGTCGTCCGCATAGCAATGAATGCTGCCAGTTAGCAACATATCATTGATATGCAGGAGAAACAGCGTTGGTGATAGCACGCAGCCTTGTGGAACACCAGCGTTGATAGGCTTGAAATCAGAGCATTCACCGTCTACTACGACCTTGATGCTCCGATCAGCAAGGAAACTGGTGATCCATTTGCACAATTTCTCGGGAAGCCCATAGGAAGGAAGCTTCGAAAGAAGCGCTTTGTGCCAGACCCGATCAAAGGCCTTCGCTACGTCCAAACTAACGGCTAATGCCTCCCCCTTGGACTCTACTGCCTCCGCCCATCTATGAGTTAAGTAGACTAGAAGATCACCAGCTGATCGACCCCGACGAAAACCGTACTGGCGGTCACTAATCAGCTGGTGATCCTCAAGGTACCTCATGAGCTGGCAGTTTATAATGGCTTCCATTATTTTGGAGAACAAGGAGGTGATGGCGATAGGCCTGTAGTTGGACGGGTCTGAGCGGTCGCCTTTTTTAGGGATCGGGTGCACAAAAGCTGTCTTCCATGAGTTCGGGACTATGCCTTGGGAGTAGGAGTACCGGAAAAGACGCGTTAAAACCGGTGCCAACTCCGGAGCACACGTCTTCAGCACAATGGGAGGGACTCCATCGGGCCCACTCGACTTGTTGACGTCCAGGGAGAAGAGTGCTTTGCGGACCGAGCGCTGAGTAAATCGCACATCCGGCATGGAGCACTCACATCGCGGGATGGTCGGCGGTGTGTTCCCCCCGTCATCTAGAGTCGAGTTGGACGCAAAAAGAGAGCTCAACAGATCGGCTTTCTCCTTTGCGGCATGGGCCAGTGAGTCGTCCTCTCTGTGCAGAGATGGAAGAGATGGCTGACAGAAGTTCCCTTGGACAGCCTTGGCGAGAGACCAGAATGCACGGGTTCCCGAAGGAAGGCGAACTAGCTTCTCGCCAATTCTGCCGATGTGCTCAGACCTTGCCTTGGCAATGACGCTTTTGAAGGACCTGGAGGCGGAATTATACTTCTTTTTTAATGCGCTGGTGTTTACATCCCGAGACGTTGATGCGTCAGCCCAGGCCTGGTAGCACTCCTGCTTATAGCGTGATGCTATTTTACAGGAGCGACCAAACCATGGCTGGGATCTGCCTCCGATGGGCACCACAGAAGATGGAATAAAAAGTTCCATACCCTGAAGTACCACATCAGCAACAGAATCGGCAACAACGCTGGGATCTTCCGGCGAGAAGCAAACCCGCCCCCAAGGGTAGGATGCAAAAAAAGACCGCATCCCGTCCCAATCAGCTGACCTATAGTGCCAAACACGGCGGCAAGCTGTAGATCGCAACTGCGATTGGAGCGTGAGTGGCACCGTACTCCGGATCAGACAATGGTCCGAAGAGCCCAGAGGGGCATCGACGGAAACCTGATATCCGTCCGGATGAGAGGTCAGCAGAAGGTCCAACAGGGAAGGTACATGGTCTTCCACATCTGGGATTCGCGTAGGCGAAGTAACCAGTTGTGTTAGACCATATGCCAAAGCAAAGTCATAGACAGATCTACCCGCATGATCGGTTAAACGAGAACCAAGCCATTCAGCGTGGTGGGCGTTGAAATCACCGAGTATCACGATCTCTGCGGATGGGACCTGTTGTAGCACGGAGTCTGCAGCCATTTGGACGTGGTCTATGAGTTGGTCTGTGTCGGCATTACCGCTATGGGACCTATAGAGGCACCCGTAGACGCGGGGATGGTCGTCGCTGTCTACGCGCAGCCATAGGATGGACAGGTCCGTACCTTCAAGGCTGCCGAGGCGTCGAAAACAGATGTCCTCTCTGACATACACGCAAACTCCAGCCCGGGGCACAAACGAGTGTTCTAATTTGTACCCCGGGTAGGAGAGATACGAAGTATCAGCCGGAGAGGACACCTGTGTCTCGGTAAGAAAGAGCAAGGCCGGCTTAGCTATCTCCAGATGGTAGTGGACGGCGTTAAGGTTTGAATGAAGTCCCCTGATATTGCAGAAATCCACGGTAAGCGTGGCAGGGGTTGCCTTTGTCTTCTTGCTCCGCTTGCCCCGAGCAGGTTTCGTCTTGAGCGGAATTTCGCCCCCCCCAGAATACGCGGGGCAGCCTGAGCACCCACGCCCAGGAGTGGAGAAGTTTGGTCGTGGATGCTCAGCGAGGGATTCTCCAGGGGTGCTGGTACCCTCCTGGGGTAGTCTTTTATTTAATTCCACTACCATGTTAATGGGGGGGGGGGGTGAATTGGGCCTCCGGCCAACTGCACTCACCAAGCGCAACGCAGAGGAAAACCTCTACTTCACGCTGGTATTCTGTGAGGTCGTGGTACCACCCCGGTTCGAGCTGGCCCATCCGTGCGACAGCAAAAGCCACCGCTTAGCTTTACCACTGTTCAAAGCTTCATCAACTAATTATGGATGAAATACTTTCATGTATTGGTATATTAATAATTTTAATAATTTATGCAAAAAGCATGATTTTGATGTGTGTAATACTAGCTATATATCGGCAAGGCGGGCAATTAAGGGTATCTTAAGAAAAAATATATTGTGTGTTTAGTCCTGTTTTTTCTTTTCTTTTGTTGCTATTATTGTTTGTTTCACTTATTAAATTGAATATATGTTGTGCATTTAAATTAGACTCCATTTTTGTTGCTAAAATTTGTGCTATGTCCTTTCAACAACGAAATCGATTATGTTAGTGTATATAAAAATAGCACGTCAAAATGAATGAATCTAGGGCTGAAACGCCAGACCGCAAATTTATGATATAATTGAATGTAGCTATAGCTACACGCGATTATTTATTTAACCGCCTACAAACAATTTATGATCGCTCTCAACAAGTAGGTAGTACAGAGAAGAGTTCCTTTCTGTCAGGATTTCAATTGATGAGGAGCAAAGGTTTCCACTTTTGCTCCTATCAGTCATGGGTTGTGTTCGAAGAATTATACTGACATATAAAACGTGTAATGTCTAGTATTACAAGTCGAATAACAAATGAATGACCAAAATCGACCACAATATCGCGACGGTCTTTACCGCCTACAGAGCTAACGTTGTTTGATGGTGATATCCACTCATGGTCATTATTTAATGCAAGTTTTAAATCCACTATGCAAAATAATAAGTCCTATCAGACGCTGATAAATTGTATTACCTGCTAGGTAAATTAATTATCAAAACGCATTCTGTTTTCGCCGAGCTGAGAATTATGACTTATGTTGAACACGCTTATAGAGAAATATAATGCTAGCATTGACCTGTATCAATCAAATTTTCGACTTTAAACCAATTTCTAACCCTTCTGCTCGAAACTTGGAAATATTTTTACACATATTCCTAATTCGTAATAATTTTACATATATTCGTAATTCGTAAAAACGTTAAAAAAACTTACAAATATTTTATTGTATTACATACCGCTTAAAAAAAGTAAGATTCCGAAACCAGGTCTTTCTTTTGAAATACATTCTCTAAAGGATAACCTAAGGAAAAATAAAGGAATGCCTAAGTTTAACTGACTACGCAAAAAACAAGTCAATATATTACAGCGCTCTTATCATTCGAGTTCGACTTCGAATCCAAACCCGAATCACCGACCCACTACAAAAGCTCCACAACCGCAATCTTATGTCGCTATGGCCGATACATACAAATGTTTGTGCAAGAATATTGTGCATGATCATTTATACAAGTATCCGTCATTTTGTAAGATGACAGCAAAGACTGTTATAAATATGTTAAAGAACGACACGGTTGTGTAAATTGTTTAGTGTAAAACTTAAGGCAGATTCTTGCAATTCTAATTCTAAATGTACAAAAAAATTACATATGTTTATTTGTTTAAAAGTTTATTTTTTGTTTTTAAGCAATGTTTCTCTATTAAGTATATGTACGTATGCATGGGGGTGCTAAGAATCTCCGGTGGAGGTTCGATTGCCACCTTAGATGACTCGACCTGGCAACGTACAACGCACGCACCCTGAGGACTGACGAGAAGATCGTGGAGTTGGAAGAAGAGATAGACAAGTTGCGCTGGCATATTATAGGATTATCCGAAGTTCGAAGAGAGGGGGAGGACACGGTAATCCTCGAATCCAGCAACTTGCTCTATCACCGGGAGGGCGACCATCTGTCCCAAGGAGGTGTCGGATTTATCGTCCACAAGTCTCTCGTTAACAACGTTGTAAAGATCGGGAGTGTGTCGACGAGGGTTGCGTACCTTATACTCAGAATCACCAAACGGTATTTGCTGAAGGTCATACAGGTTTACGCACCAACCTCGGCACACCCCGATAAGGAGGTGGAGGAAATGCATGAGGATATCTCTAGAGCCATGCATTCCTCCAAAACCCAATATACGGTGTTAATGGGAGACTTCAATGCAAAACTAGGCACAAGAGAGAACGGTGAGCTAAAAGAAGAGAAATTTGAAATAGGGCAACGGAACCCAAGGGGCTAGCAGCTGGCCAACTTCATGGAGAAAGACGGACTCTTTATGATGAACTCTTTCTTCCAGAAGCGGCCACACAGGAAGTGGACCTGGCCGGGCCCCGACGGTTCGACAAAAAATGAGATTGACTTCATTATGAAGACCAGACGACAACTGTTTAGTGATGTCTCAGTGATCGCGAGGGAGAAAACCGGCAGCGATCACCGAATGGTTAGAGGCACACTGAACCTAAACGTTAAGTTAGAGAGGTCTAGTCTAATGCAGTCAACGCTTAGTCCCCCTCGTGATCTATTCCAAAGTCCCAAAACCTTTCAGCTCGAGTTACAAAACCGTTTTCAGTGCCTAAAAGACTGCTATGAAGTGGACAATTTGAATAACAAGCTCGTGGAAACTGTCCATGCGGTCGGAGGTAAGTTCTGCAAGACCCGCCGCAGAAGAACACAAAAACTCTGCGATCACACTCTTTATCTCATGGCTGTTAGACGGGAGATGAAGCTACACTCTTCAACAGACTTGACAGCATACAGGCATCTGAACATACAGATCTCCAAATGCATGCGGCGGGACTTACGCAACTTCAATACAGCTCGTACTGAAGAAGCGATCGAGCGGAACCAAGGCTCCAAATTATTTTCCAGATATCTGTCTGCCAGAAAGAGTTGTCAAAGCTGAAGACAGAATGTGGCAGCATCGTTTCCGGGACACCTGAGATTTTGAGTGAGATTGAGAGGTTCTATGGGCAGCTGTACACGTCATCGTTGGAGCCACACGCAAGTGTGAGTAACAATCCAAGAGCGAGTGACATCCGACACTATTCCGAAGATATCCCGGACGTCAGTCTGAGCGAGATTAGAATGGCTCTCCAGCACTTTAAAAACGGTAATGCCCCAGGCGAGGATGGAATTACAGCGGAGCTTCTGAAAGCTGGTAGAAGACCGATACTTGAAGTCCTTCATAAACTCTTTAATTCCGTCTTCCATTGTGGCATTACACCGGAGGCGTGGAGCAGAAGTGCGGTGGTCTTGTTCTTCAAGAAAGGTGACAACGCTCTCTTGAAGAACTACAGACCGATTTCCTTTCTGAGCCGCGTCTACGTACTGTTTTCGAGAGTCAATACGAATCGTCTCGCGCGCAGACTTGACGACTTCCAGCCTCCCGAATAAGCCGGTTTCCGAAAAGGCTTTCGCACCATAGACCACATACATACCCTTCGGCAAATTGTAGAGAAGTCCGAAGAGTACAATTTGCCACTATATCTGGCGTATGTGTACTAAGAGAAAGCCTTTGATTCCGTCGAAATTTGGGCGGTGCTGAAGTCCCATCAGCGGTGCCAAGTTGACTGTCGGTATATCGAAGTGCTGAAGTGTTTGTACAGTAGAGTTACGATGGCTATCCGAGTACAGAACCAGAGTACGAAACCTATTCAATTGCAGAGAGGTGTAAAACAGGGTGACGTCATATCCCCGAAACTCTTAACCGCTGCATTGGAAGACGTTTTCAAGCTTCTGGACTGGAAAGGATACGGTATCAACATCAATAGCGAGTACATCACTCACCTTCGATTTGCCGACGATATAGTCCTTATGGCAGAATCCCTGGAGGACCTAAGCACTATACTCAATGACCTCAATAGTGTCTCCCAACGGATAGGTCTTAAGATGAACATGGACAAAACAAAGATTATGTTTAATGTCCATGTCACACCTATGCCGGTAGTTGTTGGGAGCACTAAGCTCGAAGTTGTTGACGAGTATGTTTACCTGGGACAAGTGGTCCGATTAGGTAAGGCCAACTTCGACCGAGAGGTCAATCGACGGATTCAACTCAGCTGGGCAGCGTTCGGGAAGCTACGACACATCTTTTCGTCAGACATACTTCAAAACCTTAAAACGAAATTGTAAAAGCAGTACGTGTTGCCAGTGATGACTTACGAAACTGAGACGTGGTCCTTCACAGCTGGCCGTATGAGGAAGCTCATTGTCGCTCAGCGAGCTATGGACAGGGCTATGCTCGGAGTTTCTCTGCATCATAAACTTAGAAATGAGGAAATCCGCAGTAGAACTAGAGTAACCGACATAGCCCAACGGATTAATAAGCTAAAGTGGCAGTGGACCGGCCATATAGCTCGAAGAACCGACAACCAATGGGGAAGAAAGGTTCTCGAATGGCAGCGTCGTACCGGTAGGCGAAGTAAAGTAATAGGATATACATGTCCCTCTACTGGGCACAGGACTCTTTTTATTTCTGAGAAGGTTTTAGGACAAGGAAATGCCTGCTGCGCTGCCCTAATGCGTGTTGACGAGAATTGCAATTACAAATTTCATTCGTGCTGTCGGGGAAACAGCGAACGCTTTGACCCAGATCTACTAATACGACACAGATAAATACGATTTAACATATATAATAAAGAACTCTTACGTACTTGAAACTTGAAAACTTGATAGCTCGTGACGTCTACCGGACAAAGCTACAGCACCACACCGTGCAATGTAATTGAAGATGCGTAACCGCGACATAATTCTCAGTGATGCGCAAGCATAACAGGCAGTAAGTCACTTGTATAATTGTCATCTCTGCAGTCTATTAATCTTTGCACTTTTATAACTAATACAGAACGTAGTTGCTAGACGGTGTTGACGTCGGCTAAAATTTCTGCGATCGCCGTTTCGTCAAGGTCATTCAGGCTAGTTAAAGCTTTAATAGTTTGTAACAGTAACGGTAATGCAAATAAATTGAAATATATAAATAAATTAAGTTTTTTTATAGGACTTGGGGCAAACGAGCATGCGGCTCACCTGATGGTAAGTGATTACCGCCGATCATGAACAACCGCAAGACCAGGAGAATCAGGGGAATTGCAGATGCGTTACCGGCGTTTTAAAAAGAAGTAGGCTCTTTTCTTGAAGGTCCCTAAGTCGTGTCGGTCCCGAAAAATCGTTGATGGTAATCGATTCCACAAGGAAGTTGTGCGAGGAAGAAAACAACTTCGAAATCGCACACTGGTGGACCGCAAATCATCCAGATGGTGTGGATGGAATCGGGAAGTCTGCCTCGATGTGCGCTCGTGAAATTTTTCGGCTGGAATTAATCCAAACAATTCATCAGATCACTCCCCATGGTAAATGTGACAGGAGGATTCCGATACTGGCTAAGGCAACAAGGGTAGTGCCTTGAAACAGAGAAAATACGACAAAAGATAATGTGTAATAACTATAAAGTAATTCAGATTGTTTTGGTTGTGATTAATTGTGTGCCTTGAGTGTCAATAAATGTAAGAGACATATTCCTACCGCCAACCAGATGATGTGCTCCAGTTTGAAATGTAAAATTACTAGTATAAGTACAGTTTCTCCGAAAACTCTTTGCTTAGTAAATCCGATTATATTAATCCCACGAACACCACATAGAAGTAACAAAAACCTATTTATTAATGTTGTTGTTGGTGTATATCGCTTTGAAGCACATAGTGTTTACTGCTATGCTATAAAACACAGACTGGATTTCAAGATCTATAAAAATAATAAAAGTGTTATTAATGAAAATAAATCATAAATTAAACACAGTACAATATATGTTTATAATATTAAAGTGACAAATGGTAGCTGGTAGGAAGCCTTTTCTGTCTATAAGGTTTCTGGGTTGGCTACACATTTATTCGCCACGCAGAAGTGCGTGCGGTTTTGATGCATTCCATTTAAGTCCTTTAAGGTTGCAACGCTTATTTATCATTCTTTACTTAATGTTGGTTGCAGGTACATGTGCTATAGTAGCAACAGCAGTTGAACTGCAAGTTTATTACTTATATTTATTTAGACATCGTTTTTAAATGATAAGCCTTATTTTTAAATTTCGGTATAAAAGCACACCTAAATCTAACACGATCGAGGTGTTGACATTTTGAGTCTGGTTTGTTATGGTTGTTACCGTATATCAGACATCTACGATTCTAAAAATTAAATTCGAACCAATCCCATTGATTAGAAAAGGGAGCATTAAATTAGGCAGCGTGAGTAATATGAATGGGTGATTTGTCCTGACCCTGTTGCTGTTGTTCGCGTTGCCGTGCATTCTCCAACTCTTTTTGATAAAGAAGTGTTCAAGTGCATCTTCGAACAGAATATTGCCGATAAATTTCCCAATGCCACGCGTGAGTCCTTCCTGGCAACAGTCAAACTGAGGCAAAGATCAGGTAATATAAACCTTTCGACCTGTAATTACATTGTCGAAGTGCCAGCTAGCATCAGGAATGCCCGTATCAATCAAGGACGAGTATATATTAATTGGACCTCATGCCCAGTCAGAAACTTTACAATACTCGTAATAACAAGATGCTTCAGCTGCCAGCTGATTGGTCACTCAGCCAAATTTTAAACTAAAAAAAAACTACTGTGGAGAGCTCGGGCATTCCTTTAAGGAATGTAAAACAAAGCGCATGCCCCGATTGCGCGACGTGTAAACGTTTTAAAAGAAAATGCGACCACAAAACTGGTGATGAAAGCTGTCCAGCACGTAAATTCGCAGAGGACAAATATATCAACTCCATAGACTATGAGGGCGCCTAAGAGCGCCGCGTATTATATTGTTATATTGGCTCTTAAACACTAGTTTTAGTTTATCTTTAAGCTTAAGTATGGCGATCAATCACCCAATGACCAAGACAACTTTTCTGTGTCTGACGCTAAAACATGTAATGTTGATGACTGTTAACACTTCCTTCCACGTCCTGAAAATAAGTTAATCTTACTTACACAAAATATTAGAAGCATAAATCGGAATATAACCGGATTTGAAGTTTTGTTGCATAGACTGGATATAAAATGTGATATTATTGTCCTTACAGAATGTTGGTTGTCAAACCTTCGACCCCACCTACCGATTCTAGATGGCTATTCTTTACACAAAACCGAAAAAAGAAACATTAATCAAAATGACGGTTTAGTAATCTATGTTAAAAATAATTTAAAAGTATCTGTCATAGAACCTACATTCCAGGATAGTAATTGCTTAATCATTCAAATTAATTCCGAGACGATTATTATCGCAATTTACAGACCTCCTTCAAATATATTTAAAATATAATCCTAACCGGTGACATAAATATTAAAATTACCCCTGGAAAAATAGGTAACCATGCACATAACTACCTAAATATTTGCTCTTTTCATGGACTATTACCAACACATTACCACTCTACACATCAAAGCGGCTCTTGTTTAGACCATTTTGTGATTAAATCAAATAAACTTTCTTTAACATTAGTTACTAATTCCTCGTATACTGATCATCAAGCAATATTACTAACATTACAATTAGCCTTACCTAGGAAAAACTGCATTTGCAACTACAGTAAAGTCCATATTACGAACATTCGTAGCATTAATTTTCACTTTGTTTATTGCTCCGAGGATGCAAATACGTCCTTGAGTTACTTTATAAATTCTTTACAATATTCAATAATGAATAATACATCATTAATAAAACTGTCACGTAAGTATTATAATATTAAACATTTGATAACACCTGGTCTCCTCCGCCGTATAAGAAATAGAGACAAACTTCATTTCAAATCTAAACTTTCTCCTGATAATTTAATACTTTCTGCTACTTATAAAAGATATAGAAATTTTTGCAACAAAATATTAAAAAATCTCGAAATACAATATGATAAAAATGTTTTACAAAAGGCCGGTAAAAACAGTAAACTTGTATGGAAGTACATTAATAATAATACCTTCAGTTCAAAAAATCTTGGACCCCCACTTGATCTACTGTCATTAGACAAAAACCCAAACGAAGCAACCAATAAAGTAAATAATTATTTTATTTATGTTGGCAAGAGACATCTTTAAAATTAAGGAACACTCGTAATCCAATTTTTATGCCCACATCCTTTTCTAAGTTAAATTCTTTTGGATTGTTGAATTCCAAGTAAGTATAATATTCGGCTTAAAAGAAGACTGTGCAGTTGGATGGGACAATATACCTAAACGCATTCTCAAAAGATTTAAACATTTACTGGCCGCCCCGTTAACTCATATCTTTCAATTATGCCTATCAAATAGTATTTTCCCGAAAGTGCTTAAAAAAGCAGTGGATATTAACAAAGATTTTATATATAAAATTTATTCTATTAACAAAGCTGGTAATAAAAACTTATTTAATAACTATAGGCCGATTTTAGCTTAGGAACCCTCCAGTAAGGTACTGAGTGGGGTTTAGAGAGAGGCAGAACCAGATTGGACTCAAACAATCGCCCTGGATGATACCCCTTCTTATCCTTATGTGGCTCTCCGCAGCCGTGATCCGCTCGCCTAGATGCAAAGGATCGTACTCCACTGCCCCATGCACTGCCTGAGGAAGTCTCGAACTGTACAGTTAACCTTGTACAGCTTGAGGACCCTCTTAAGCCATGTGTGAGGCACCGAGTCGAATGCCTTTTTGTAGTCTATCCAGGCGGAGGAGAGGTACCGACGGTTGCGTTTAACCACCTTGCCAATGACTGCGTCAATGAGGAGTGGTTCCTTGGTTCCACGAACACCGCCTCTACATCCATTCTGAGTGCGCGACATCACCTGATTCGAGTTCAGGTGACGATTGATTCTCGCGCTCAAAATAGATGTAAGTGTCTTGTATATCGTGGGTAGACACGTGATGGGGCGGTATTTGCTCGGGTCTGTGGTATCGTAATCTTTAGGAACCAAATGAGTGATCTCAGCAACCCTCCACCTGCCATGGCCCATCCGACCCTCAGGTCATACAGGCCGAATCTCGGGAGATGCACGCGGTACTTGCACGTGGCTCTTTTCCCGCGCGCACTTTCTTGGCTCCCTACAAATATTTCATCTATTCCTTTTACCAATTTTACGTCACTCTCCTCCTTCTGAGGCTGACGGCATTATAACGCCTACGACATCGGGCACTCCTACCAGCATTCTCTCCTGCCCCATTCCACGATTGCAACACTCATGCGCATAACTCGCGCAGCAGCCCGTAGTTCACCCCAGTGGCATTGAGTCCGATCATATTGCTAAGGTGACTCAGCACAGCTGCTCCAATTCCTGGGTCGGCAAGATAACGCCAGCCTACGGATGACCGCTCACTTGCACGATCCCCGCAACCTGGGAGTACTGTTCTTATACAAGAACAATGTCCAGGTGCAGTTCACGTGCCTGATGGGCAACTCAGCCGTGGCAAGCTCCCCCCAACCCAGGTTATTTGTCCTAGTTGTAGTGCCTTGTCTTCATGGTTGTCTACAGGGCCACCCTTACTGGTACTCGTAGTATTGAGTGCTGGCCACAGAGCGTTGTTCTGCATAAAGCCTTGCTGGGCAGTTCCTCGCCATGGTCACGTGCGAGCCAGAGTCAGATCTACCAAATCGCTTACACGTAGCGCACTTCTTCTCCGTGGACTTGCAAGCGCCGCCCTCATGCCCTTCCTCTCCACATTTGCCACATACGATCTCCTTCGATCGGCAGTACTTTGCAGGATGCCCATACTGTTGACACCTCTGGCAGCACGTGACATCCACGTAATCACACGGCTCAACCACGTCCCAGCCGACGTATAGCCGGTTGCACCCGATCAGGATATCTCTCAAGGCAGACGAACATTATAGGATCACTGTTGTCCGCCTGCTTCCTCTCCAGGACTTCTTGAAAGCGATCCTGTAGTTTTCTTTCAAGTTTGCTTCGGTCCACCCACAAGCAGCAAGGTTCTGCTCGTAGAGGGCGCTAATGACCACCTCGTTCTTGGGATCCTCCTCAAAACCCCTGAGAGCCACCAGGGGTAAACGTTGCCTGGGCTCAGTCACCCTCAATGATGGAGGGGCAGCAGTCTTCAGCTACTCTGCTGCTTCCTATGACGTGGTTTGGACCACGACACCCGCATTTCCAACCTTCCTCAATCTGTCGATCTGAAGCCCACTGTTCTTGGGGTTGACTGCCTTCTTGAGCTCCATTTTTGTGTCCTCTGCAGTATTCAGTGGACGTTCCGTCTCAGCCGGGTAGAAGGCGACAACTGGGCCTTTGCTCACTGGGCTCGCCGCCGAGTACGACCGTTGTGGTGCCGGGTCCGTCGCGTGGCAAGGAACTGCACTGGCCTTAGCCTCAACCTGCGTTGGTCTTCCTTCCGCAGCAATATTCCCCTGTTCTGCTCTGAGCGCTGCTAACTCCAGTTCTGATATATGTACTTCCATTGTCGCCACCATGGCAATGAGATCATGGCCATATGTGGCCACCATGTTGATCTCCGCTTTATTGAGCTTCAACCCTGGTCCGGTGATGATACCCATGATCCCCTTTACTGTATCACGAACGTGGTCGATCACTTCCAACTTGGAGGCGGTCGACGCGTTGAAGATCCCTCTGATACCCCGGGAGCTCTCCCTTGGGCGGTCCTCCTCTTCGGCCGCTGCGGCAAACTTCTCCACATCCCTGGACAGCAGACCTGCCACCAGGGCCGCAGTCCGTCGAGGCTCAGTGCGCTTGCCCACCCTTGCTCGCTGGGATGATGGCTGCACCTCTTCCGGTGACGGCAGAGGCCGCTTCTCTGGTGCTACTGGTGGTGGGGGCGGCAATGCAACCGGCCGACTAAGTGGTCCTGGCGGAGTCCTGGCCAATGATTTGCGAGGAGTAAATAACTCCTCCTCATCTGTCATTTTTATCAAACAAATGTACAACCACAGGTAATTTCCAAAAGATCAGATCACAATATCATATAAAAATCAAGTACAGAAAACGGAACCCAATTGTCAAAGTTAATCACTATGACAGGTGACAGCTGTCAATGTCACTATCAGTGTCGATGTCACACAGAGTGACAGCTGCCAACGTCACTGTCAGTGCCAGCATACCCTAACATCAATAATTTCCCATAATAAAACTAAAACTAAAACTAGATACGATAAAAGTACTTACAGTAAATAATCCATGTACAACAACAAACAACGAGCAGAATACTTATTCTATAACTACCACGCGGTAACAATGCGTGGTCCTAACCTAAAAACACGTGCATATAATATCTAATACAAAAAAAATGTTTAAAAGAATACGTTCACTGCACTTTTTTATTCAAATCAACACAATAAAGCTTAAATAGCTACAAGAGTCAACAATTCAAACAAAATATTCGCAAAACACAAAAATTAACTAAAACTAATTACACGTGGTCACGCGAGAGCGCACAGACACGTTCGCACAGTCCGAGTACCGACGACGTAGAGTACCGACGACGTAGCAGTGAAGAGGCTCGGGAGCGACTTCTGGTCGAGAGCATCTTGAAACTGTCGGGCGAGCACAGCGTGACACACCACGAACCCCTTCAGCCAGTAGTGATGCAGCCCGTCGAGCCCCGGACTTTTCCAGTTCGGGGCCCTACGGACCACCTCAGCTACGTCATCCGGCGTTATGATGACGGGGTCCATGGTCGTAATATTCGCACACTGACTCGCCACAACTTCCGTCGAAGGGCCCTTGCTGTGGTTTACGGGCTCTACCCTCAGGCTGCACCAGAATGATATAGTGTCGGCCTGGTTCGGTGCTGGGCCCGCTCCACGTACCATCGGCCGCTCCAATGATTCATATAGCCTCTTTAGATCACTCTGGAAGAGACGATTCTGGTTGATCCGTGTTGACCTCTCGGTATATCGCCGAATCCGCTTCCCTCAAGCGGTGATTCACTGCTTCAGGTTGTATATGCGCTCCGTCAGTTTTTGCGTTATATCCGGGTGGGAAAACTGATATTTGTCCCAGCAAACGCCATCCTGACGGTTCTCACAATTCTCGGCCTATTATTGCCTGACCTGAAGCTTATCAGCCTGCCGATGAGGGCCCTTGCCTTTACGATACGGTCCTCAATCCTTCTTCTCCAGGCTAGGATGGCGCAACTTTGTCTAGTAGCGCGTCTAGTCGTGCGGAGTTTGGCGCCAGTAATACGGCAAACTGCCAGTGCGGCGCCAAAAAGAATTGAGTCCGTCTCGCAAAGGTTCCGGCTGGCTTCCATATAGGTCATCAGCATTGGGTTGAGAGCCCTCACGACAGCCCGATTCCGCTTGCTTAGGGGTATGCGGGGAAGTCGCGGTCGATTTTTAAGAGGCACACTGATCGTTTCCACAATCGCTTCCTCCAATTTACTCCTCATCTGCTCTAGTTCTTATGTGATCATTCCATCATCGCCTGAATCAACCAAAGCGGGAAGATCCATGGCGGCTGCCACATATAGCTGCTGGTCTATGACCTTAGGAGCTGCATCCCCAGCTATAGCTGGTTCATTCGATGAGGGAATAGCCTCACGCCGTAGTCGTTCGAGTTCGGCATCATCAAATATTTTCGAGCGTATGATGTACCGAACTCAGTCTGCTAGGTTTTGCTCTGTGACGGGAACTGACGGCTCCACCTCAGCAAAAAAGCGATGCATCCGAGCCCGATACGCTATCCCTCCAGTTTCTTCCCCTTACGCCCTATAGCACGCCCGCAATGCGTTTATGTTCATATATTTTGTCCAACGCATGCGGCGTACTACACCAGCAGCGGGTGCCGCTTGCCGAGTCCGAGAGGACCCTGCCGACACCAAGTCGTCTGGTGGGGATGATGGACTCGAGGGGCAGCTAGGTGGTCATGCAGCACCTCACACTCGGCTGGCGGCCCGTATGTTGTCGCGTCAAGCGCCAGCTCCAGACGCGCCCCGGCGACCCCCAGGCAGCGGCCCTATGCGCGTTCTATTTTTATCCATCATCCATAAAGGTGGGCGTCAACTAACGGGAGACGCCCAGACCCGGCGCCATTTAATAGTGTGGCCGTAAGCACAAACGGGCCTTTGCACCCTCAATACTGCCGAGGCACGGCGCTCACACATCTTGGCAAGGCGCTGACTGACTGCGCCGACGTAGCAGTTTTGTCACTTAACTGTTACGTCAGCGGGTGATGGGGTCGTCACTTCCCTACGCCTTATTATTATTATTTATTTTGATGCTGCCGTTGTCAATTTATTGGAGTCCAAAACATCTTTATGATATCCCATAACAATAATAATAGTAATAATAATAATGTAATAATGGCGCAGGGAAGTGGCGACCCATCGTCCGCTGACGTAACGGTTATATGGCAAAACTGCTACGTCAGTGCAGTCAATCAGCACCTTGCCAAGAGGTGTTAGCGGCGTGCTGTGGCAAAATTTAAGGTGCAATCGCCTGCTTGTGCACATGGCCTAACCATGAAACGGTGCCGGGTCTGGTTGCCTCCCTTTAACTGGCTCCCATTAAATGGATAATGGAAAACGGAAGAACGCGCAAAGGGACGCTGCCTGGAGGTCGCCAGGGTGCGTGTTGAGCTGGCGCTGAACGTGACAGAATGCGAACCGTCAGCCGAATGCGAGATGCTGCACGACCACCCACCAGCCCCTCGAATCAATCACTCCCACCAGCTGGCTTGGTGTCGACAGGGTCATCGCAGGCACAGAAATCGGCATCCGCCACTGGTGGAGTACGTCGCATGCGTTGGAAAATGCAAATAAATAGCAACGCATTGCGGGCGTACGTTAGGGTGAAAGGGGTAGAAATTTGAGATTTTGCGTACCGGGCTAGGATGCATCAACTTCTTACTGATCTGGAGCCGTCTATAACCGTCACCGAGCAAAACCTGGCAGACCGAGTTCGGCATATCTTGCGCTCAAACATATTTGATGGCACTCAACTCGAATAGCTTTGATGTGAGGCTGTACCCGCCTCGGGTGAAAAAACTACGTCTAAGGATGCGGCGCCACAAGTTGTAGAGCTAGAGCAACTAGAACACGTGGATTCCGCCGTGAATCTTCTAGTTGTGGTTGATTCAGACGTTAGCTCATCACTGAAGAGTTATACAATTCAGTAATTGCTTTGATATTATTGAAGCCCCTAGCTACCCGAAGCACGAATCCTAAATTTCTGTAGGCTTCTTTACAGATATTGGTAACATATTCTCGAAATTCTAGTTTAGATGAGAAATTAATTCCTACATCTCTGACTTCTGACACTTTCGCTATAGTTACCCTTTAATATGGTAGTGGTACAAAACTGAAGACAGTGCACGGCTTAAGGTCATTGTTATGCATCTCGGGACGCTAAATTGTAAATTATTATGTTTGCTCCAGGTTACCACCCTATCTATATCTTGTTGTAACTTTTCGCAATCCTCTCTGTTTCTAACAGCAAGATACATAATGATTTTTTATATTTACGCGAACACTACACATTTAAATTAAACTGATTTTACGGATTTTATCGCGTATATTAACCTATTTTATATTCCCGACGTTTCGGGAACTTTTCAGCACCCATGGTCACGGGGGCGACTGAGGTGTATGACGTCCCAATGTCATAGTTAACCGCGGCTACCTTCAGATTAAAAATTATTAATTTTTGTTCCGATCTACGCAGTATGAACTTACAGTACCATGAAGTCTTGCAGTTGTATGCTTGGGTTGGGATTTAATTTTATTAATTATGGGATCACCCAGCCATCTTCTCTATTGAAAATAGGATGTTTTTTTTAATTTCAGTAGCCTCGCGAATCATCCTTGGGAGGAATCGGTGTTCTTTAGCGAGGATTTGTGGTATATCAAATCTTATGTAGTGACGGGGGCGATCCTGTACGCGTTCACAGACTGCAGACTTCCCGGAACGTCGATTCTTCATATCAGCTATGTGTTCTTTAACGCGGATTTTTATGGATGTTTTAGTTTGTCCTATATAAAAGAGACCACATTCACAATCAAGCTTGTACACTCCTGCATCTTGCAGAGGAATATTACACTTGACTGATGGTAAAAACTGACTAATCTTCTTCGGCGACTTGAAGTATGTTTTAATGGAAGCACGTTTCATGAAGTAGCCAATCTTGTCAGTGATACCTCTGACATATTATGGCAGTACAGCAGGCAGTCGCTCGACTGTGGCCGGCTTCACTTGTTCACTGTGATGTAGTTATATATACAGTTTTAGATCATGTGCAAATAGAATTCAATGAGGATTCTTGACAACCGTCGGAAGGCCATTTATCATTAAAATGAATTCCTGACTTACTCCGGACCTAGTAAAATAATTTTCTGATATATATCCTATATATTCTATATACTGCTGTATGCCTCGCTTACATATCTAGGAAAAAAGGTTAGTAAATGAGTAGAAAACCCTAAACCTGCCAGTTTTGTGAGCAGCATATCATTATCCACTAGGTCGAAAGCTTTTTTCTAATCAAAAAAAGCTACATCTACCAGTCATCCAGCATTCACTTCAGGTACAATATAATTCATTTAATTATTTCGGTTGCTCTAGTGGTACTCGTGGTGGGTCTGAAACCTTGTTGCTCATCTGAAAGCTGTACATTAACCTGCGAGAGGGTGTTCTTGTGTACTGCAGCCTCCAGTACTTTAGCTAGTGTCGAAAGCACCGGAACCGGCCTGTATTGGTCCACATTCAGTGCTGACTTTCCTTTTGGTACCAGAATGACCTTGGCTATTTTCCCATCTTTCTGGAAATACAGCCTCCACCAGGCACTGATTAAAGATGTAGAGAAGTGGCTTTAAAAGTAATAGACGAAAATCTTTGAAAATGTAGGCTGGTATGCCACCGGGTTTCGTTGACTTTTTTGGCTTGAGTTTTTGGAAGGCTTAAAGTACTTCACCAAGCTTTATTTATTCTAAGTGTACCCTAGCCGTTCCATTTTATTCACCAGCCTTTTTCAGCTTCACATCCAGCTTAGGCATCTTGGGGCTAAAAACAAAATAAAAATACTTTTTACGTGGTAGACCCATGCTGCAGCTATATTAGTAGTATAGTTGTAGCACGAATGGGTCGGCTCGACCGGGGAAGGACCACGCTCTCACAAAATACCAGCGTAAAATAGCAGCTTAACACTGCTGTGTTTCGTGTGGTGAGTGTAGAGAACCGGAGACCCTTTTTACTGGAAAAGAGGCATTCCATCTTAGTCCTCACGGGTGACAACGCATTTGCATTTTGATTCGTACGAGGATAAATGTAGATGTCTATGGGCCACAGCAGCCAATTGCCAACGGGTAGACTGTGTGGTCGTTTGGCGCCCGATCCTATAAAAAAAACCGCGTAAACTCAGTAGCACACTGCTCACTTGTAAGTTCCTTATCATCTTTTAAAATCTTGTGTGGATTTCTGCTGTCTTTTTTTGAGTTAACTTAAGCCTAAACCGCCTTTGGATATTCTTGGAACTCACTCTGCATCCAGTCTTTATAATTTTTGAACGCAGACTAATCAAACATTTTACTTTCGTCTTAGATTTAGTAAACGCCTCATAATCGAACTCTGATTTACAACTCTTAAACTACCTATGAAGCCTAGCCTTTAATTATATTTTGCGAATAATGTCTATCCGATTTAACAAGTCTTTGCTTTTTTCTTGGAACGCAGCCATCCATAGTCTTGTTTGAAACCTCATAAAAATAATCTATACTACTATTTACATCTAACCTATACATTGGCGTTCAGTCTATAGCCGCTATTTACGAATACATTAAGGAAAAGTTTGCTTTGTAAAAGTTCCATCCAGTGTGCGTCTGGGTGCTCCCCTTAGACTCTAAGTGATAGAGATGAGAGAGGCGTGGGTGCGGGCTGCTCACGCTGTGGGTGTGACACCACAGCGATGGCGAGCGGAAGATGATGTTAATCGGGCGGCATGATCCGCTCAGCCGCATGCACCTCTAACCCGTCTCCCATTGAACGCGTACTCAAAACAAGATCTAGTTGGCGTTCATTGCAATTTACTATTTTGTTGTACAGGGTGAATTCTCAATATGTGATAAAGTACTCAAAATAAATGCATACATTTGTTGAGCTCGAGTATAAATTAATCTCGCCTACCACTATTAATTAAGTCATTGTAGTGGTAATGGTATGATAAAATGACTAAACAACAACATGTATTCATTATCACTACAACTAGGTGAAATGTATACTGCACACAACACAAATATGAACTTGTTTTGTAGATAAACCGCAGCGCTAGCCAGCTTAAATGCCTGATCTTGAATACGAACATCGTTCGGTGTATTTAGTTGCCGAAGCTCGTACCGCGGTGTGGCCAACAAACACGTGGCACCTTGCTTGCGCCTGTCTGCACGATCACAGCGAAGTATCTTGTATCTAGGTGGGATGAGTTCTGAATCATAGATAGAATTATTGCATCCTGTTTCCCCTACTGTAAAAAAATCATAACTATAGAAAGAAACTCCCACATAAAAATCGTGTAATTTTGTTCTGAATCCTCTCATGTTCTAATAGTATATCTCCACAGACTTGAGTGATTTCTGATTTGACTTGTTGGGTGGTGTACGAAACCACACCTATTCACAAAATTCAATGTTAACTGCCCAACATTCTGGTTCACATAGTATCTCATATGAACTTCTGGAACGTCTATGACGCATTAAATGACGCATAGTCTCTTTCTGTTTTATGCTTAATTTTTTCCACTGTTATTTCCGTCTCTTTTCCACATAACCTTTTTACATGTCCTTCTTAGCTTTCTAGTGTGTTATCCTTTTTTATGCGTCAAACATGTAAACCAACAAATCAATTCTCTCCATAACCGACTGGCAGTCCAACTTGTGGTGAATTATACAAAGATAGCGCCTAATAGTTGACATCATCCTCCTAAACATTAGGGTTTCAAAATAAACCATATCCAAGACAAATAAAGAAGGATACAAATAAGGATGATACCCATGACTCTTCTTATAAAGCCATCGAGCAAATTTATGTTGTATCCTGAGGTTACAAATTTTATTTAAGTAAGTTATGGCTAAAATGCGTTTATTTCGAAAACGCTTTACTAAAAATCGAATATAACGTAATAATTATTTGCCTTTACTGAATCACTTTTTACTAGCGATGAAGCTTAACCTAATATGCAGAACAGTAAATAATTAAACTTAACAATCGGTGTCAAATTATTATTATTATGTACGATTGTCAAATATGTATCCTAAAACGTTTGCCAAAATTCTGTGTTGATACGACTAAAATTTAAAAAAAATTGCGGTTGCCAACCACCTTGCCAAGCGTGGTAACTATGGCAAATATGGACTTTAAAAGGCTGAAACGGTAACGGAACAACCTACCGTTGGTTCATTAATAAAACTTGTTGATTGTTAATTAAACCGGTGAAGTCATAATAAACCTTTTGTAACTTTCATAAATGAGTAGTTTAGTAACAAAAACATTTACTAAATGGTATAATCCGTCAAACATAACGTCTTTTCACTTATTTCTTATAAAAAAACGCTATATTTGCGAGCCTTAAAAATCATATGGCTGTATAGAGCGTGCCTTTGCCTCTTTTCTATTGTTCTCTCAGAAAAAAAATGTTATCACGAAATAATGTAAACAAAGATCAACTTTTAAATTTGTTTAAAGGTTAATGGTGAAGTGCTTTTTAAGTATGTGTGAATTACTAAAAGACCTTTCGATTTGGGTAAGTAATAAAGTACAAATAACTATAAGCAGTTCGAAATAGTTTATTGCCGTAATAACACGGCTTGCCGTCCAACTTTCAAGCACAGTATAGAATCTTATGAAACAGAGGAAATGGGCACCCATCTTTTAGTTCATTAGGAGGAACAAATAAATAACGGTCAAGGCTGGGCTAAAGTAAGTATCATAATGTCATTTAAAGAATAGTATGAGTAGGTAATATCGTCGGCTTATTGCAAGAACTCATTAACTACAAAAAATCACTAAGTGCAGTTTATAATACCACTGAACTTTTCTCGATAAGTTCTGTATTATACAAAAACTCATTTGATTCTACCATTTCAAATTTGGACGTTATGTCCTAGCCTTAAAGTTGATAATTACAATTTTGGATAAACCAGTTCTTAGAAAATCGGTAAAGTACAATAATAGTTTTTAAGAAATAATAGAAAAACAAAATAGTGCATTTTATTGTAATACAATGGTCATTTATGTGACTTAATAACTTTTTAAGACACACGTTACGCACATCACTTACGAATAGCATTTGGTTAAAGTTTATTAAGTGCACATAGTTCAACGTGTGACAACGAGTGACAGTCACTATTTACAGTTTTAGTCTATTTTGTTATTGCAGATCTTATTCAATGACATAGAGACAATTTCTCCGGACCGCGTAATCACAACTATTGAACAATCCTTAACAGCTCTTCAAGATCATAACTAACCCTTATGCCTAGAAGATGATATGTACAACATAACAGTAAGTTAAAGTTAAAAAGTCACAGCCTATATACAGCGAACTTTACAGGTCTTCGAATTTTTTTCTTATTTCTCAAACATGCAAGTTTCCTCCCGATGTTTTCTTTCACCACCGAGCACGTGGCATATCAGCACTTAAAATTGCAAGTAACAGTTTCATTGTCACCGGCGGGGATTGATCCTGGGTTGCTCGCGTACTGTGAAATTTACAGCGAGCACTAATTATCTGAGCTACCAGGGCTCTATCAGTAATTATATTTGTGTCACAAATATTGCTGCGCCAAAGCACAAGGCTCACCCTTCCTTGCTGCATGGCAACTTAAGTATGAATAACATTAAAAGAACAAAGCCGAGAAAGCCAAGGAGGTAGATAAAATTCGGGCTAAAGAAGATTAAATATCTATGTCTATTACGTTGGACTTACAAAAGGTACTTCATATCCCATCTAGTAACGTGTCACTTCTGTACTACCTAAGGAAACTGAACGTATATAATGCTACCATTTACTAAGCACGTTCGTCAAATCATAGCCTTTGTTACTTGTGGTCTGAAGTTGATGGAAAGAAAGGAAGTGATGAGATGGGAACGGCATTGTATCTTTGGATCAAATGTCTACCATCTTCAGTAAAAGAAATATCAATGTTTTTTGATACCAAAATAGGAATCAGTTTCTTTTATTTTTGCAGCTGTATTTGGTTCTGACAACACACCTTGAGGTTATTTAAAAAAAAATTACCTCAAAGGAGACGGTCCAAAATTGTATGAAGTGTTGGCCTAGTTTTGTACTAGTATGGAAATAAATTAAAATAAAATATTAAACCACTTTTGATCATTCAAATGCACGAATTCGCCTTAATTTCAGTGCAATTAATATTTTATTCTCACCAATAAATGCAACCCTAACGGCGGATTGACGTCGTTTTGATTTGACGTTAGCTGTCATCTCTGAAATATACTTTCGGGTAGAATCTACTAGTTAGTCTGTGTCTCCCTCCTGACATCCCTCGTCCTATAAACTTTGATTCACTTTTAACCTACACAAACACTCCTTATGTATATATTCTGTGTGATTTTATTAACACTAATAGTATAAAAGTTTAATGTTTGTCAATACTAACATACTAATGTAGTTATAGCAACTGTGTTTGTCATTTGTTCTAGGTAATTCAACAGTACAACCACTAGTGTCACAAGATAAAAAGGAAAATTTAATTGTTTAAATAAAATAAGATACTTGTATTATCACAATCTTCAGTACAGGGGCATAGTATTTGTAACTACTGAGCTTGTACTCATTAAACACTTCCACGCTGACATTGGCGAATAATCAAAAACCGCCATAAAAAAAGAAAGAAGAAGTTAGTCTGTGATATACTCATATCACCTAAGGCCTACATATCAGGTAGATTTATTATGTAAAATAGCTAAAATGTCTCGAAACTAGTAGGAAAGTAGGGCAAAAAAGTTGTATTTTTTGATCAAAAAACGAATTAAATGTATTTGTGTATGTGCTTTTTTGGTCTTAAAACAACTAACGTTCTTGTTGATATTTGCATATATCATAAATGCAGTTCAGAAGAAAACAAATGTAAAAAGTACTACCTAATTCCAGACAAGAAGATTGTTGAGATAAATCAACGGTGCCTACGCACAAAATTATTTCATTGCATTCATTAGCCCAAAATCCACCGTGAGATACTACTTTATTGCACTAATCTTATAGAATATATTTAACTTATTTTCCCTTAAAGTGGCTGGTATAAGGTGGATTAACAGAATAATCCTGAATACTAATTTCTGTTCAAGTATATGTGTCTATCTGGGCTGCTGAAGTACTAGGGTACAATCATAGATAATATAATTTATTTGTTATAATATGGTACATTACAGTTGTTCCAAAAGAATTGGCATCCTAAATATTCTGCCGTTTCCGGCATGCAAATATTTTCATATAACAGGTCCTCTGCGTGTCAGAGTATGCCTTGAGCCCTGACAGACATTTGAAGCCTGGATAATGTCAAAACAAAGGTTAACAGTCTTATGGATTATGGAAAGTGAAACATTAGGTCAATCATGTTTTGGATAATTAAGGTAATTAAAAAAAACAGCTTAATTTTTTGATTCTTTATTCATTTATCTTACTTCAAAATCCTCTCTTACAAAAATGCCATCCAGAATTGAGGCCGGTGCGTTTATAGAATTTTGATACCGGGCCCAACACAAATACCAGACAACGGTCATTATGTGGGCACAGCAACCCACTGTCTGTTGTCCAGAAGAGCAACTGCAATAATAACCTGCAATCATCTCATCCCAACTTGTCCCTTGTCTCGCCAACGGTATATAATATGTATAATAAGCTCTGCACGAGTGATGGCGAAATGTTATACGGCCTCTTATTAAAACAGAGTCTTGTTGGGATGATATTAATTGGGTCTCAACTTATCTGCTACCCAGTCTTCGTTGACACCAAATATACAATATACTGATAGTATTGGCATTAGGGCACTGGAGCTCATTTTCAATATTTGTGCCGACAGATAATTCTTGTAATACGTTTGCAAAACATTGTGGACATATTTGTGCATTTTCATCCATCTAGAACAAAACAATCTTATTTTAATAAACTACCTATACTGCAGAAGCGCATTTTAAACAGTGCAACATGTTTTAACAGGTGAATTGAAAGATAATTACATCATATTAAGATTTTGCAGCCATTATGAACTTATGTAGAAATCAATAATTATTAACAGACTACAGATAGAAGCATGTCATTCAAATGCGTTTAATAGCTTAAGGAAACATCTTTCTTTAGTACATACCTGCTTACTGATTCAAAATGTGATTCTACAGAATACAAATGTCCGATATCAACGAAATCAAAATCTCACGTAACTCATTAAGTCCAAAAACAAAAGCAGAGTCAAAGAAGTAGAGAGTAGAGTTCTGAACTACACAACCAAGCTCGAAATTAATAAAAATATCATTTGACAGAAATGACATTTGACAAATAACCGTGTCTTTTTTACTTTTTTATGACTGGAAGGGCACATCTTGTAAAACCATAAGAAACTTGGGATTGCATTTTTATTTTTTGCAAGTTATTTATTTTTATTTATTCTCTTATTTTATTTTTAAAAAAATCCCTGAATTTTTCTCTTTTTTACGGTATATTGTACATAGACTGGGCCAGAAATGGACCGTCTCCTTTGGGCACACTCATATAGATTAGGACAGTATGTATAGCGCAATTGAAAATCAAATGCCAGTTTTATCGATGATTAATCTGCAACATCATTAGATTTGCCAGGCCTAATAGAAAAACAAAGAAAAGAACCATGTTCAAAAAATTGTACGAATCTCTAGTAATGGATAACAGAGAGATTATAGTCTTAAAGGATTTACGAAATAGATTGATGTCAAATCGATTTCTTGGGCCTGATGGAGAATAAGTGTAGTGCATAAAAGTGAAATGTTTGAAGTTTGAAAAAAATACCCTAACATCGATTATTAATATAGATACGACTATAGGTCACACTATAAAGAACTGTATGTGTCCAAAAAGGGGCATTTGAAACTGTCACCCAAATTACTAATCTGCGAAAACGAGAATCTAACGTAGATAGTTTCGCTAACAAATTTGAATATTACACTTACGTTCTTAAAAAAAACCTTATAACAAACAGCTTCTAATCACTCAAGCAAAGAAAAATTATTTATTAAAAATGTGCACTGAAAAATAATAGTTCCTGAACTGCATCATTGGTACCAAAACCTACCAGATGAAGAAGGTCGAGATGTTTTACCGGAAGAAGAATATTCGGACGCGATAGATGAGTAGGTAGAATAATTAGGCAGGCATGCTTACTATTAGTTCATTTATTTAGTGCCAAAGTTTACTTCTGTGACTAATTTATGTGGCAATGTGACTTTTTTTGCAGAGATTGTTTTTTAAGTATTATGTTTTAAAGATAAAGAATAGTGGTTTCTTTACATTTAAGACTGGTTAATACAAGTTTGTTCCATTGAAAAACTAGTCTAGTGTTTAGTACTTAGGCTAACTTTAGAAACATCTAATTCACACTTAGACTAAAACTTCAATGAAAAGAAGTCATTAACTTGGTTTTTAAGCTTTAAAAAAATATCCGACGTTATTTTTAACAACTTTAGGTTGATTTTATTAATAAATATAGTAAACTTTTTAACTTTGCTTTTTAATTTTTTTTTATTTATAATACTAATGATGATACAAGACATTTAATGGAAGCAAAACTAATTCAACGATTTCTCAAAGTTGTGTGAGCGTCACTTAATGAGTTCTTGCAGTAAGCCGACGATATGTTTTTTAAAATTGGACAGAGAAAAAAAAGTGCGTTAAATAAATTGTGGGTTGTAAATTTACAGCAGCATACGCTTGCTGAAAACCTACCCGTTTTGTCAACATTAGACAAGGAATCGATGGCAGGCATAGGTGGTCAAGTGTAGCTTTTGGAGACTCAACTTTCAATCGACCTTTCTTATCACTTAGTTGTTATAAATAACTATGTTATAATTCATTAACTTCTCAATATTTTTGTTTGTCTTATAATAAAAACAACTTTACTTTTCCTCAGCTTTATAGACAAACTATTTTAATATTGTTTTATTTATTTTAGGAACATCAAATGTAAAGAAAATTCCTAAGGAACTTGCAATGAGTATGCCTTGCACTCAAGTGGTACAAAAAGGTAACCCACCCTGTTTTAATAACAACAATTTACATAAGTTAATGTTATACATGTTATTTTTTAGTGTGGAGAATATAGATATTTCAATAAATCTTAAACATTCTTTTTTATGGCTATTATTCCATCTTAATTTTGTCATTTTTTTTTTCATTTTTTATTTAATATTGATTATTACATAATTCGTATTGAAAGTCATTTTTTATTTACCACTGGTTCGGAAAATACCTCTGTCCTGGGAAGAACCAGCAAGAAACCCAGCGGGACTTTTTTTTTCAAACATATTTCACTTAACAATAATTTCATTTATACAATTTTTAAATGATTTTTAATAGAACCAGCATGGTGGCGATCACCTTATTCCCAGGGGTTATTTTCGTTCATGTATTCCTTGATATTATAATAACCCTTTTTGTACAGCTTTTCTTTAATAAAACTTTTAAACTTGTTTATTGATAAACTTTGAATATGTTCTGTGATTTTGTTGTAAAAGCGTATACATTGCCCCATAAATGAATTACTGATTCTGTGGAGTCTAGTAACTGGTATTACAAGCTTATGTTTGTTCCTAGTGTTTAAAGAATGCACATCTTTATTCTTATTAAAGCTATTTATGTTTTTATGTACATACATTAGATTTTCATAAATATATTGCGATGCCAAAGTTAATATGTTTATTTCTTTAAATTTCTGTCTGAGGGACTCTTTACAATTTAGGTTATAAATCTCCCGAACGGCTCTCTTTTGCAAAACAAATATAGCTTCAATATCAGTCGCATTACCCCATAGCAAAATTCCATAAGACATTACGCTATGAAAGTAACTAAAATACACTAATCTAGCTGTCTCAACATCTGTGAGACTTCTAATCTGTCTTACAGCATATGTTGCAGAACTAAGTCTGCTTGCTAATTTAGATATATGGGGGCCCCATTGAAGTTTCGCGTCAATAGTAATAGTAGTAATTTTAACAGTGGTAGAGCCACGCGGCAGCTTTTGCTGTCGCACGGATGGGCCGGCTCGAACCGGGGTGGTACCACGTCCTCACAGAAAACCAGCGTGAAGTAGAGGTTTACCTCTGCGTTTCGCTTGGTGAGTGCAGGTGGCCGGAGGCCCTTTTTACTGGAAATGAGGCATTCCATCTTAGTCCTCACGGGTGACAACGCATCTACATTTTGATTTGTAATAGAGGATAGATGTAGATGTCTATGGGCCGCAGCAACCACTTACCATCAGGTGGACTGTGTGCTAGTTTGTCACCCTTATCCTATAAAAAAAATACCGAGAAAAACAGTGGTATCCACAAGACTCAACTCCTCCCCATTTAATAGCACTAATTAACATTAATTTTTAATACATTACTTCACAGTGATGGGATGAATTTAAATGACTGAAGCCTCTATTTTAAAATATCTGTTATTTTAATTTCTGAATCACAACTTATTTCCATACTATATTCCCCAAGCAACAACACTGTACCAACAAGAAATGATCAAGATGTGGAACATTTAAAAAAAAAGTAAGAAGCAAATGCAATGTACCATGCCAGGACAATTGAGGGTTATCAGCAGTTATTTATATTGCCGTTTTGATTCTTCCAAACAATATAACAACAATATCATTACTGTAATTTAAAATAAATAAGACTCATCAAATTTTATCAATGTTTCCATGTTATTTTAAGTTAATTTGTTTTCTTATAATTTCTGTTGTAAAAGAAACTAATTTTTTAAATATAGTTTTCACTGTTATATAAAAAAATTAATTTTTTAATTTAAGAACAGATACATACTAATAATGATAGATTAATTAAAATATTTCTGTATTAAATAAATGGTTAAACTTTGTATCATAGTTTTATTAATAAATCCTTATTAAAATTACATTACCTATATTATTTTATTTTTAATACTTATAAAATCATACATTTAATGTAACTTAATATAAAATTGATGTTTCCTACATGTGAAATCTGCCAATAAACCTCTCAGAAATAAGAATAGACCTCTGCCCAGCAGTAGGACATATAATAATATAGCCTCTTTATTTCCATAATGAATGACAACAAATATATCTTAAGATTACGAATACATAATTATGCATACTTAAAAAAAATATTACATTTCATAATTATCATAATTAATAATTTACAATAACATAAAAAATAATTTCTAAATTTTATATAAATTTCAAAATAATAAATAAATTAAATTTTCAGTTCAGTTTACAAAATTAATAACATAATTCATTTGGGACCCCTCAACGGGCGAAGGCCTCCTCCATTTTTCTCCACGTCTGTCTGTCCTTTGCCTTTGTGATCCAATTTTCACCGGCTTTTCTTATTCTTTCATCAACCCATTTTTATTTCGGTTTACCTCTTTTCCTTTTGTTTATTGTTCCTTGCCAGTTAGTTACTTTCTGTGTCCATTTTTCTTTGTCCATACGTGCAATATGACCCACCCATTTCCATTTTTGTTTTTGAGAATGTTCCAAAGCACCTATTGATTTTGTTGTTTTTCTTATGTCTGTGTTATCTTTGTATATTTAGTATACTCCTTTCCATCGCTCTCTGATATAATTGTATTTTGTTTATAGTCTTATTATTGTATGTACATGTTTGGCAGCCATACGTAAGGCAGGGTAGTAAACATGTGTCCATTATTTTTGCTGTTTCGAAGAAGAGAATGATATCATGTGGGGGCATATAATGGCTGTAAATTATTTTTTTTTAGGCTAACATTGGTTAACGGTACTTCATTCGTAATATGTTTTCTGAGAAGATTCTTTTCCTCGGAGGTTGCATATTTAGGTTTTTATTCATGCCTTATTAGGGCTAAACTCATCATCACTAATAGAAAAAACGAAGCCCTTAAAACGCATTATTAGAAACTCATTTCGTCTTTATTTTAATTGTAATTCACAATTACGGCGTAGAATATTAAACACAAAAGCTAAATATGCCATTATTTTATCGCATTGAATAAGGTAATTGCAGAAAACAAACGATTAATATGAACATAATTCATAAAAAGTTACTGTTTTGCTATTGTCTAAATTTCAATTCCAACGCAATACAAACAGAATACGCAGCTGTCAACTAACTGTCAAAACTGCGTCAAGAGTGCCGATTTTGCTTACAAGCGGATTGGACAATTTCAATTTCAATCTCAATTAGTTAACATAGTCACCACACAATATTAAACTAATTTAGCGCTAGAGTCGCTATCAAGAGTACGAAAGGTTATAATTTCAATTCCGATCGATCGGAATTGTTTTCAAGAGTAAGCTGGCCGGTAAGGGATAACCTACCCAACAAACCTTTTATAACCTATGGTGGTAACAAACCTTCTTTTAATTTAGAGCTAACTTCATCTATTTGTAAATTGCAATACGACTAACATATGCACAATGATAAATAGATAACTTTACTAATTTGAATGAAGCCACCATGAATTTTAAAACCACTCGTTTAACCTTATATCTTAATCTTAACACTTTAAAGCAAGATGTGTAGAAAGTGAAAAGAAAATTTATCTTAAAGTATTCGTACTAATTCACAAAAATCAAAAAAAAATTCTTACGAATTCACATCATATCGCCATGTAAAAAAAGCTTTTTTTTAAACTGTAACACCACATTTCAACCTTTATGGGCTAAAATTTTCCAAAACTCTTTAAAAAGTCGATAATTAAAAAGATTTTCCCAATTTCACACTTCTACTTCCAGCAGTTTAAACTGTACGTCAAAATGCAATATTTTTTCATACAAAAGGTGTTTTTTTAAAAAAAAAATTACCCTTACGAATTTAAAACAAGGGTGTATAAACGATGTGTGGTAAATTTTATTACTTTAATCTAGTGGTCGTAAGCGTGGCTGATATTATCATGAGGTCCCGAGTTCGAATCCTATGTCGGGCCAAAATCTGTTACTGGGTTTTCTTGCCAAGAAATTTTTATTAGAAGTCCGGAGTTAGGAATTAGGTTGTGTTTCACTACTGTGCCTCGGAAAACACGTAAACCTGATTATCCTGTGCCTCATCTCTCTCTGGTCGTGTCGGATTTCCGTCACATTGCACTGCGAGGGTGAACGAATATAGAAAGAATAATAGAATTTCGTTGCAACTCCACGGCATCATTCACTTGTTTTCGATACATTTAATTTATTACTCTATTAAAAACATCAGCTTACGTTTGTCCGTCTAACCACTATGAAGGAACAAAGTAAATACTTGTGAACTTATCCTTATCCCGAAAATAGGAGACTACGGCCTTACGTTTTAAGCTTCATCCACTTTAGGCAGTTTACATTGTCATTATTTTGGTAATTTTTGTATTTATACTATTTTATTTACAGTTTTTTTTTCAATAATTTTACACGTATTTTTGTAGAAACAAAAATAGAGAATTATAAATACTACTCTTTACCTAGTACCTATACTCAATAAATTAATAGTGAAAAATATTTTTTTATAAACAAGCTTTTACTTCAATGCTTTAAAAAGAAGACAATATACTTTAAATAAAATCAAACTCATCTGTTTATTACTAATTTAATTTATATGATTTAAAAGCTTGTCACAAGATTTAGCTATTATATAAAAAAACATATTTTTATTCTTAGTATTACTTTCGTTAAGATCTATTTACAATGTATTCTTGGTTTTATGTACACAGGTAAAAGTTTTACGAGTAAAAGTTTACCCCAATAGTTCATCCTATTTAACAGTTTTTACAAATGATATAATTCTTAATATTAAGCGTTGTTCGGTTTCTGTGAATTGCTTTATTATATCAGGTACAGAATCTTAATTATATCAGTAAGCGTTGGCTAGTCCTAAAGTTTAATTGTTAGAAAGGTGTTTATTGTAACAATGACATAGCAATCTTCGTGTAAAAAAAAAACCCACAACAGGATTTTCTCCTGTGTAGTGAAGGCAGTTTACATACATAAATTGCACAAGGACAAATATCCAGACCCAAAACAATTACTTGTAGACCATACAAATACTTGTTCCGTGCGGGATTTGAAACCGCGGCCCTCAGCGCCGTAACTCGTTGCTAAGCCACTACGCCACGAACCCGTTACTTGTTAATTCTGCGGATAGGTACGAAGCCCGACTTAAATTTGTTTTGTGATTTGTGACTTTATTAAGATAGCACCTTTAATAGAGATCTCACACATCTGGTCACAAAATATTTTTATTGTTCGTACTTGAGAGGTATGCTCTCTTACAGCGTTCAAGCAAACCTCTCGCTGTTCAGCAGTTTCACCTGCTCTAACTAGAGAGTTATGCTCTCATAACGCTCTTAAACGAACCTCTCGCTGTTCAGTAGATTCGGATCCTCGTATTTTAAACATGTGATGACGAACTTTTTCAATTCTAGCGTCGTTTTTTTGTTTCTTGTGATATCTCTGATCTAAATCGTTGCATGTGTTACTCAGTCTTATCAAGCTGCAACTGTCGTTGAGTGTGTGTTTCATTGTTCACCTGATCAAGGTGGCAAGTTTTTCTTGTTTTTTGACTTCGTTTTCTCTAACACTCTTTTCCATTGTGTTGATGTTTCCTTTTTACCATGTTGTTCACTCGAGTACCGAAAAACTATCCGTTGAACCTCCCGAAGCTTCGTTTAAAAGGGTTAGAGCTAATATACAACAGGTTTCGCCCCGGTGTCCTAAGGTTCACATTCACAACATCATGTTTGATACAGCTTGATGCCACTTAGCCTTCGGCACGGCCGCACCTTAACTTGGATGTTTGAAGGTAAGCGCCATTTATTACAGCTTGAACCTTACTTGGGCATAACGAAACACAGTTCTGGGTTTTATTTTGGAGCTTTTGGGATATAAGATGCTATTGACGCCCATCTCGCCTAATTACATAAGTAATACCATAAAGCCAACCAAGGCATACTTTTAAAATGAACAATTTGACGCCAATATCGTAATCGAGGCCTCAAAAAACCCCGGGATGACAAAATTTCAGATGAATTGGAGCAACTAAGTTTTTTATCGCCATCTTAGATCCGCCGTCTTGAAATTTTTGTCGGTCCCTACAACATTTGTTAGAGCACCACCAAACTATCACTAACGGGTTATAAATCTTTAAATTTGATATGGTCACCATTTTATTTGCCGCCTTTTTGATTTTTTTATATTAGTTAAGAATCCGCTGTAATTTTTTTTTATAGGATAAGGGTGACAAACGAGCACACAGTCCACCTGATGGTAAGTGGTTGCTGCGGCCCATAGACATTTACATCAATCCACGTTTGCGAATCAAAATGCAGATGCGTTGTCACCCGTGAGGACTAAGATGGAATGCCTCATTTCCAGTAAAAAGGGACATGTATGCAAAGTTTCAGGTAAATCAGTTGAGGATAATTGCTTTAAAATTCAGTTGATAGATTTGATCCGTACAAACATTTAAACATTGCAAGTTAAATAAAAACTTGTAAAATACTAATAACTACACTATAATGTATAATTTTTGTTATGATACAAAGGCAAGTTGTTGAATAGAAGAAAAAGTTGTATTAAGATTGTATTACCACCTACTCGAGCCAATAGGTAAATTTGTATTCAAGCACTGGCTTATAAAAAAAACCGGCCAAGTGCGAGTCGGACTCGCGCACTGAGGGTTCCGAACAAATCCGTAGGTTAAAATTATTAAAAATATTTTTATTATATGATGTAACTAAAAATGTATGCTTTTCGCAATTTTTCCTTTATCTGTGCTATAATACGTTGCTTCGTGCCAAATATTAAGTTTCTCAGTTCACGGGAAGTACCCTGTAGGTTTTGACTTTTGATTCCCTTGCGAATATCGAAAATTTGCGGCATAAACGGCTGTATCGTTTGATTGCGTTGGCTTAGAAGTTTGATTTTTTTACAGCCCCAAGGGATAGTAGACTTGAGTATTTGATATAAATTTCAGCTTGATACCTCTACACGTTCCTGAGAAAAAGGGTCTTGACAGACAGACAGACAGACAGACAGACAGACGGACAACAAAGTGATCCTATAAGGGTTCCGTTTTTTCCTTTTGAGGTACGGAACCCTAAAAAAGTAAAATACTTTATTGCACACATAATATAAAAATGACAAAGAAATATAAATACAAAGAAACACATTAAATTAAATGGCTGTTTTACATTAGTACTTTTTACATATCGTATTTATATGCATTATATTTGGGATATTTACGACAACCATTCTCTAGAGGCAAATTTAAAAACTAAAGAAGCTTTTCATTGCTCTTTGCGAAATTTTACAACATCGAGACGGTGGCATCTTATTTATACTATTCTGGACTTTTTCTACTTTAGTGTCATTATTTTTTCAAATAGAAAGCGAAGAGAACTGCAAAACATAAGAGTATAATATACAAAATCCGTATTTTAATATTCTTACAAATAAAGCTGTAATAGTTACAGCCTATAAAATTCCACTGCTAAACCCTGGTCTATGCCTATGCCTGCCCCATAGTTTTGGCTCAAAGAGGAAATATTTGTCATAGTTACCACGCTTGGCAAGTGGGTTGGCAAACGCAGTTTTTTTAAACAGCTGTAATCAGGAAGATGTGCCCATCTCCTCGTTCAATTTTCCTCTGTCGCCTCCTACGACACCAACTGAATGATATTAGGTAGAGGATAATTATACAACGCCACTACATGGTTAAGTCATCTAATTATTCATTCACTCAGTGTGTTCAACGCTATATATTATAGTCGATTGGTTTAGGGTATCTGTTAATTTTTATTTAAATATTCAACCTCCTGTGCGTACGATATTTTTGTGGGACATTCTGCCACCATATGTATGGAAAGCCTGTCAAAAATTACTAACCCTAAGTCGGACAAAACAGCGATTAGATAAAGCATTAGTATCGCTGATACCGGCACGGTGTTCAATATAGCCAAAAATTAATCTACCACAACTGAGAACTGAGAACAACAAAGAACAAATTCTTAACTAAAGTACTTGCAGTGGTTGGATGGACAATGTTTATAGCGTAACTTGAATTCCCTTTATAAAGAAACAAGTGACAAATATATAAAATGAAAATCTTAAACAATACATTTTAATCATAACACCCATAAGATTTTTTTTTAGCTCCTTGCCTGACGACATCAGAAAAGCACCTAATAAGATTGCTTTTAAAAAGTTGGTGCGTAATCGTCTATTAAAGACAACGCTTCTTAGATGAATCATCCATGTCATTTATATTTTGGACGTATATATTTATAGTTATTTATATGTACTATTTGTATATGTATGTCGGTATGAATATATGTATGCTTATGTATGTACGTATATATTTGTATACTTGTATATATTTATATAGTTTATTTATTGTATATATTAGTAAAATTTATATATAACGTAATTAATTATATATATATATATATATATATATATATATATATATATATATATCTATTTTGTTTTTATTCTATATTGCTACACTAACTTCAAATTCTCACCACTCCATGGGTTGGCTGGTAGAGAATGCCACAAGGCATTAAGTCCGCCCTTTGTATTCTTTTAGTTTAAGGAATGCAATAAAGAATAAATAAATAAATAATCTAGGCGCAGCTAATGTTTCACTTCGTTTAGAGAACAAATTTACTAACAGCGCGTGATGTTCGTGTATAGCTAAGCGCCGTAAATTACCCGAGTCTGAATGGTACTCCCAATCAGCAGTCAGTAGTATCTCGCGTTCCTCGTTGATTTCATTAAATATGAGCTGTCTCAACTTTTTGGCAGTTATATAATTATACGAAAACTTAGATTTATTTTGGTTGCCATTTTATAACATTAAATAAACAAAATTTATACTTATGGCAAATAAAGGAATATTAATTTTAATTTTAATTTACACCCAATTCGTATTTAATATGCTAATTAAACTTATATTTTTCCTATAAAAAAATACGCAGTATATTTATTTCGCCATCAAAGCTGCGTATATCATATTCTCTTCTATCGAGAAGAGCAACAAATATTATTTACTGGTGCTAAACTCTCCTTATTGAGCGAGTTGTTTGCATATCAAGTTATCACTTCGAACTGTTTAATTAAAATACGAGAGATTCAGCAATTTACTTTGATAAGAAATTAGTGGCGTATAGCCCAGCAGAAAGCAAACCAAGGTAGGTTTTAGTACAAACAATATTATGTTGTCTCAGTCGTTGGCCTATTTTTAAAGCCTGACGTTATTCAAAGAGATCATTAATTTCGCATAAGTCTCATTTCCATTAACTGTTAGCTTTTCATTACTTAATATCACTTAGGTTTTAAGTTCGAATTGAATTCGTATTAGGTAAAATTTGCTGCTGAACATAGGCCCTTCCCCAAAGAATGCCACAAAGCACGGTCCTGAGCCACCTGCATCCATCGACTTCCTGCATATCTTACCAGGTCGTCACTCCATCTAGTAGATGGACGCCCTACACTTCGCCTGCAGGTACGAGACTGCCACTCGAGAACCTTTCTTCCCCATCGGTTGTCGGTTCTTCAAGCTATATGGCCGGCCCATTGCCACTTCAGCTAACTAATCCGTTGGGCTATATCGGTCACTCTGGTTCTACTGCGGATATCCTCATTTCTGAGTTAATCATGCAGAGAAACTCCGAGCATAGCCCTCTCCATAGCTCGCTGAGCGACCTTGAGCTTCCTCATCCGGCCAGCTGTGAAGGACCACGTCTCAGTTCCGTATGTTATCACTGGCAACACGCACTGGGTGTACAGTCTTGTTTTCACGTTTTGAAGTATACCTGACGAGAATATGTGCCGTAATTTCCCGAACGCTGCCCAACCGAGTTGAATCCGTCGATTGGCCTCTCGGTCGAAGTTGGACTTACCTAGTCGGACTATTTGTCCCAGGTAAACATACTTGTCAACAACTTCGAGCTAAGTGCTTCCAACAACTACCGGCATAGGTGTGACATGGACATTAAACATGATCTTTGTTTTGTCCATGTTCATTCGAAGACCTATCCGTTGGGAGACACTATTGAGGTCATTGAGCATAGTGCTAAGGTCCTCCAGCGATTCTTCCATAAGGACTATATCGTCGGCAAATTGAAGGTGAGTCATGTACTCGCCATTAATGTTTATACCGTATCCTTTCCAGTCCAGAAGCTTGAAAACGTCTTCCAATGCAGCGGTGAAGATTTTCGGGGATAAGTGTCACCCTGTCTTACACCTCTCTGCAATTGGATATGTTTCGTACTCTGGTTCTGTACTCGGATAGCCAACGTAGCCCTACTGTACAAGCACATCAACACTTCGATATACCGACAGGTAACTTGGCACCGCTGAAGGGACTGTAGCACCGCCCAAATTTCGACGGAATCAAAGGCTTTCTCATAGTCCACATACGCCAAATATAGTGGCAAATTGTACTCCTAGAACTTTTGTACAATTTGCCGAAGGGTATGTATGTGGTCTATGGTGCTAAAGCCTTTTCGGAAAACGGCTTTTTCTGGAGGCTGGAAGTCGTCAAGTCTACGCGCGAGACGATTCGTAATGACTCTCGAAAAATGCACGTAAACGCGGCTCAGAAGGGAAATCGGTCTGTAGTTCTTCAACAGAGCGTTGTCAATTTTCTTGAAGAACAAAACCACCGCACTTTTGCTCCACGCCGCCGGTGTAATGCCGCCGTGGAGGACGGAACTAAAGAGCTTCTGAAGGAGTTCAAGTACCGTTTTCCACCCGCTTTCAGAAGCTCCGCTGTAATTCCATCCTCATCTGGGGCCTTGCCGTTTTAAGGTGCTGGAGAGCCATTCTAATCTCGCTCAGACTGACGTCCGGGATATCATCGGAATAATGTCGGATAACACTCGCTCTTGGATCGTTACTCACACTTGCGTGCGGCTCCAACGATGACGTGTACAGCTGCCCATAGAACCTCTCAACCTCCCTCAAAAACTTAGGTGCCCTAGAAAGGATGCTGCCACACTCAGTCTTCAGCTTTGACAGTTGGTTTTCTCTGGCAGACAGATCTCTGGCAAAGACTTTGGAGTCTTGGTTCCGCTCGATCGCTTCTTCAATACGAGTTGTATTGAAGTTGCGTAAGTCCCGCTGCATGCATTTGGAGCTCTATCTGTTCAGTTGCCTGTATGCCGTCAAATCTGTTGAAGAATGTAGCTTCATCTCCCGTCTAACAGCCATGGGATTAAGAGTTTGATCGGAGTTTTTGTGTTCTTCTGCGGCGGGTCTTGCAGAACTTAGCTCCGACCGCATGGACAGTTTCCACGAGCTTGTCATTCAAATCGTCTACTTCATTGCAATCTTCTAGGCACTGAAAACGGTTTTGTAACTCGACCTGAAAGGTTTCGGGACTTTGGATTAGAGCACGAGTGGGACGGAGCATTGACTTCATTAGACGAGACCTCTCCAACTTAACGTTTAGGTTCAGTGTGGCCTCTAACCATTCGGTGATCGCTACCAGTTTTCACCCTCGCGATCACGGAGACATCACTGAACAGTTGTCGTCTGGTCGTCAATCTCGTCAAAATCGTGGAAGTCTATCTTCATTTTTTGTGGACCCTTCGGGGCTTGACCAGGTGCACTTCCTGTAGAGCCACTTCTGGAAGAAAGAGTTCATCATAAAGAGTCCCTCTTTTTCCATTAGAGCATCCAGCTGCTGGCCCCTTGGGTTCCGTTGCCCTATTCCGAATTTCCCCACTTTCAGCTCACCGTTCTCCATTGTGCCAAGTTTTGCATTGAAGTCTCCAATTAACACCGTATATAGGGTTTTTGAAGGAATGCATGGCTCTAGAGATATCCTCATACATTTCCTCCACCTCTTCATCGGGGTGTGCGAGGTTTGTGCGTAAACCTGTGTGACCTTCAACGAATACCGTTTAGTGATTCTGAGTATAAGGTACGCAACCCTCGTCAACACGCTCTCCATCTTTACAACGTTGTTAACGAGAGACTTGTGGACGATAAATCCGACACCTCCTTGGGACAGATGGTCGCCCTCCCGGTAATAGAGCAAGTTGCCGGATTCGAGGATTACCGTGTCCTCCCCCTCTCTTCGGACTTCGGATAATCCTATAATATGCCAGCGTAACTTGTCTATCTCTTCTTCCAGCGCCACAATCTTCTCGTCAGTCGTCAGGATGCGTGCTTTTTATGTTGGCAGGGTCAAGTCGTCGTAGGTGGCAACCGCACCTCCACCGGAAATTCTTAGCACCCCCTGCCCCGCCGTTACCATAGTCGCCACCGTAGCCAGGAATAGCGGGGCCGCCGGGGACTGGGGGCCGGCTCTTCGTTACTTTCATCATGGGGGGTATATTGCCATAGTTGCCACGATTGGCGAGCGGGTTGGCAACCGCAGTTTTTTATTGTATTTTGCCGTTACTAGGAAGATGCTGCTGCCCATCTCCTGCCTTTTTTCCTTTGTCGCTTTTTACGATACCCACGGGAATATATGGGTAGTGGATATTCTTAACCGCCACTACACGGCAACTTAACTTAACTATGCTATAATATTCAATATTCCAAATGAACATATTTAAACTTATTCTTAATATTGCATTTTAATTGTTTAAAATATAATATCTTTGACATTTTTAAATGTCTTTACAATGAATTTAATTATTATTTATTAATAATAATTATGAAGCGTCCCACTATCATCTGAAATTATCTGAAATAAAGATTTTATCTATATTTATTTTATATTATTTATTCTACATTCGGCGTACGAGACACAACAGCATGAAGCTGCTATATTACGCTGGTATCCCTTTTGATAGTGGTCCTTTCAAGGTTGAACCGACCCTTACGTGCTACAACCATGCTTCGAAGTGGCTCTTCCACGTATACTATAAATCCAATTATATTCGATGATTCCGAAAATATTTGATGAAGTCTTTTACATATTTCTGTTCATCAATGCCACAATATTTAAATAATACAGATAAGATGCCCTCTGAATGCTTTGTGTACTTGGCACCTGCAACACCTTTGTAATCCTGTATAATGCTACGATTGATTGACTGAATGCTTTGTCTCTGTACTGTACTTTAACTTACTTTGTTTCGCCAGTTTATTATTTATTTTATTTTACAGTTTATATTTATTGTTTTCTTTGATATTAGTTTATTTTTAGTTCTATTTACCATTTAATATTTTCTAAAGTAGTGAAGAAGGAAACGTTGAGGTATTTTGTAGGCTTCATAACACACTGGCTAAGCGATAGTTCGCGTCGCTGTGGTACCGCGGGTTAGAATATAGTTTGCCGCTCAGAATAAATAAATAAGCCGTGAGTCATGTGGTACTGTAACACAGTTGGTCGCAGAAACTACATAGCACAGTGGCTAAGCGATAGTTCGCGTCGCTGCAGTACCGCAGCTAGGAATCTATTTTGCCGCTCAGAAAAAACAAATAAATAAATAAGCCGTTAGTCGTGTGGTACTGTAACATAGTCCATCGCAGAAAAGCAGGAAGCGTAGCTCGATCGGGCTCAGTAGTTATTTTGTGTGGGCACCGAAACTCACTGTCAACCCTGCAGACCCCGCAGTGCTCGCCTCGTCACGGCTGAGCATTAACAAATCCTGTATTGCATAAAGTATATGCATAGCCTCTAAATAATTGTTCCGGGTCTGATGTGTGTTTATGCAACACATCCAAACCCGGAGCGATTCGTCGCTGACGAGAAAATTAATCCTATTTGTAGCTATCCGTTAAATCTAATATTTTTAATTTTCTGAGAATAAAAGCTAGTAATCGGGGACAAATAAATATTTTCTTGCTCTCCTGTAATTTTTAAAAATTGAGGTTCGCCCTTTTGCGGCGTTAGTGACGAATTATGAATTCTGAAGGGGTATGGCTTATTAAAAAGGAGAAAAAGAAAGAACAAGACGAAAAGGTGTATGTAAATTCTTATATTTTAATACTCTTTTTTGACAAAAAATCTGTAAATGCTACTTTATAATCTAAGCTTTTTAAACAGTATCAAGCGCTCGTACTAATTCTTTGTTGATAATTATTAATGACTTAACTATAACCCTTTACTTTTAAAACTCTTTTAATCAAAAATTAGAATGCTTAGTATAATTGTATGGTTTTTTTATAATGTCTTTAATTTTTAATTAGATTAAAATTACAAAGCTTTTCTTAGACATTGGTTTCTTATAAATGTTACGCTTTAAAATACACACTTAAGTAAAATGGATCAAAACAACAAAACGGATTATTGTAGAAATTTTGTAATATTTTATATTATTTTAAATACAGAAAAGTACATTATTCGTTACTTCAGCATGACCTACATACAAAGTAGTAAAGCTACAAAATAATGATAAAAAATAATGAAGCGTCGCGTACAGATAGAGAGCACTTGCCAGGAGTAATCTAGACTATATTTAATCCGAAATACTTGGAGTTTTTATTGAGATATGAAAAAAAATATATTATATATGGTTTTTAATGATTATCTTAAATCCAAATAACGCCACATCAATAGTTTGTTGCCAGGCAAAGCCGGGGCGTATCTAGTCTTATATGAGATGACGAATAAGCCGGCACCATTATGCATTTGTTTTCAATACGACCCACATGTCGGGCAGCTCGTACGTATTTCGTTTTAAATTCAGCATAACGGAACGATAATAAAAATATAAAAATAAAAAAAACA